>JAQFZX010000692.1:0-47484 GCA_034682405.1 Hydroisotoma schaefferi
AGGTTCGGTTTCGGTATTTCTCGGACTTTATTATGAGAAACCGTTCAAAAATTGAAATTAAAACAAATAAATCATTTCTTCATGTCATGTCTCAGAAGCAGAGGCATTAATGCTGGCTGAGTGAAGTTTATTTTTCGGAAACCCATGGAGGAACTGTTATAAATGTGCATTTTTGGTTTAACTCCTGACTAGGTCAGGTCTCGAATAGATTTATTATTGAGCCCATTATTCGATTCTAAACAAAAATATAATTTTCATGGTTCCAATAAAAAAAACTCTGCCGAAAGTCCAGACTCCAAAAACACAAAATCCCTTATTGGACATGCTATGCTACAATTAATTGCATACAAATGCTCTAAACAACTGCAATTTACTGTGCGATGATGCCAAAATTTAAAAATTGAAACGATGTTATGTTTAGACCAAATTGCATCAGGATCAGACCCAGTCTAAAAATCCTCCTTCCCCTTTGATTTATCTCATTTCGCAACCACGACGAGGGGGTACCATGGGGTACAAAATGCAGTAAAGAATAGGAACGGGTGTGGCTGAACGGAGCCTACTTAACATATGAAGGGTACGGTACGGTATGTTTCCGAAATTCTATGGGGTACCTCCATACCTCCTTGATTCCACCTACGACTTACCCATAGGCACAACCACGAGGGGGTACCAGGGGGTACAAATATCACTAACGGAGAGGAAGGGGTGTCCCTTAGCCGGGCTGGTCGGGGCCTGTTTAACATGCAATCGGGAATTCCATCCAGAGGGTACATTATATTAGAAAACTCGGGGCTACAAATGTACCTTCGTACCCCCTAGTTGCACCTAAGATTTACCTTATCTGCACCGCATTTTAAAACTTTGACCCTCAGGTCAGCGGGGTCATTCCCATAATAGTTACCACTTACAACATTAATTTAACCACTAATTAATACACTTTGTCTCCAAAATATCCCTAACCCGTCTGGTCTAGCGTCTACCAAAACCTACCTACCTACCTACCTGGATTGTTTAAGTCCCATTAGTTGCCATCTGTGGATCAAATTTTGTGCTATTTTCTGGAGTAGTAAAACCCTCGCGGGCCGGTGTTATTTCCTATAGAATCCTCTCCGGTTTGCGTACGTGGATCTCCCTCATTTCTTTACTTTTTATACCTTGTATCCTCCTCCGGCTAATCCCTACTTTTTACATTCATATGAACCTCCCATTAAAAAGTATAGAAAAGAGACAGTTCTTGCTTGCTGCTCTGTCAATTTATTAAGGTTCAGGGCTCAGACAACTGGTCGGACGACAGGGCAATAATCTAGTCTTTTGGAATTGGAACGGTGACAGAACTGTAAGTTAAGTTTATTTTAAATATTTAAAGGTCAAAGGTCACAGGTCACAGGTCACTGGTTGTGGAACTAACTAACTGCTTATTATCTGTTTTTTTTTAAAGCAGAACTCGATGGTTTAATTTGACAGTTTGTGGAGAGAAGAACCATCTGGAGGACCGGTACATTTCGGTCAACTAAACGAAACTCGGTGTTTTGTAGGGATTTGTTTTGTGGCTGGATTATTGGATTTATTTAGGGTGGAATTGGAGCAGTTTACCGGCTGGTGAGGAGTAATTTTTATTATTTTTAATGATTATATTTATAATGGGAAAGGCCGGCCGGGTTTAAGCGTGTATTTAAAAGGTTGGATTGGAATTGTTTGTTTTGGGGTTGTTTTTGTTGTAAAAATGGCAATTAATGGTTTATTGAAAGAGTTGTCTTTTTAAAATTATTTTGCAGACCCTTCGGACCTTGATTGCCGAAGCTTGGAGGTAGGAAGGAGCGGAGGGGGGTTATTTTGGGCTCGAACTGACTGACGTTTTTTAAAGTGGGTACTTAAAAAGGAACAGGATGGCTGGTCCGAGTGGTGGTGCTACGAAGGAGAAGAAACAGCGGCCGGAGAGTGGGGGTGGCAGTGTCAACAAATATGGGGCGAATAATGCAAAGTACATGGGATCTCTGAGTCTCATCACATTTGTCGCACTCACAATCGCTTGGCTTACTGGATTCCTTTCTCGACTCTTTTCTGTCATCCGATTTGAAAGTATCATTCATGAATTCGATCCTTGGTAAGTTGAAGGATTGTAGTTGAGTGGGTTAAGCTTGTTTGGAGTAATGTAATGTAATGTATGTATTGTAATGTTACTGTGTCTTTGGATAATTCTAGGTTTAATTATCGGGCTACAGCCCACATGGTGGAGCATGGATTCTACAACTTCCTAAATTGGTTTGATGACCGAGCGTGGTATCCATTGGGTCGTATTGTTGGAGGGACTGTGTATCCTGGGTTAATGTTAACCTCGGGGTCTATTCACTATGTCCTTTCATTGCTCAACATTCCTGTCCATATAAGGGACATTTGTGTATTCTTAGCTCCGGTGTTTAGGTATGTAAATTAAATAGGAAGAGTAAACTATATCGGTGTAAAGTATTGTATGATAGCTTAATGTTTTTGTAAATGTACAGTGGACTAACTGCTATAGCCACTTATTTCTTAACGAAAGAAATCTGGTCACCTGGAGCGGGCTTATTCGCTGCAGGATTCATTGCGATCGTTCCTGGGTACATTAGTAGGTCCGTTGCAGGATCTTATGATAACGAAGGAATAGCCATTTTCGCCTTACAGCTCACTTACTTTTTGTGGGTCAAGTCTGTGAAGACTGGATCGGTTTCTTGGGCCGTTGCGACTTCTCTTTCTTACTTCTACATGGTACGATCATCAGTTATATATTTGTTTATTTATTTGTAAAAAGTGAAATCAATTTTTCTACAGACTAGTTCTTCTAATTAAGTATTTCAATTTCTCCATAGGTTTCGGCATGGGGTGGCTATGTGTTCATCATCAATTTGATTCCTCTTCACGTATTTGTTCTGCTATTGATGGGAAGATTTTCTCATCGTATCTACACTGCGTATAGCATATTTTTTATTTTGGGATTGGTTCTTAGCATGCAGATACCTTTCGTGGGCTTTCAGCCGGTCAGAACCAGCGAGCATATGGCGTCAGCGGGTAATATTTTATGGCATATGAATTAAGGAAAACAATAATTACTTAAGGAGTAGTTTAGCTAAAGAAAGTTTTTATTTTCAAAATAGGTGTTTTTGCGTTGTTGAACGCTGTGGCATTCCTAAAATATTTGCAGCGGTTCTTGAGTAAACAAGAATTTCGTAATCTCTTCATCTTCGCCGGTGTGGCTGCAGCAGCACTTGTTTTTGTCGCAGTAGTTGGACTTACATATGCAGGAGTAATTGCCCCATGGAGTGGTCGATTTTATTCTCTGTGGGATACTGGCTATGCCAAAATTCACATTCCTATAATTGCGTCAGTTTCTGAACATCAGCCGACGACGTGGTTTTCACTCTTCTTTGATTTGCACATATTGGTTTGTACGTTTCCAGTAGGAATATGGTTCTGTATCAGGAAGATAAACGACGAAAGAGTTTTCAGTAAGTGTTCATAATTTTACTAATCAATTGTTATTTTTAGTATATTTAGTCTGTAAACGGCAACAAATTAAATATTTACATTGTAATGTTTGCCTTAACATTTTAACAGTCGTACTATACGCCTTGTTCGCCTCCTACTTTGCTGGAGTTATGGTTCGACTCATCCTGACTCTTACTCCAGTTGTTTGCGTTCTGAGCGCTATCGCCTTCTCTTCACTATTCGAACTCTACTTGAAGGACGATGAGAACCCACAGGCTGATCAATCTGGAAAAAATGACAATCTGTATGATGAGGTGATAAATTAGAATTGCTATTTATCATTACTTATGAATGCATTCAATGCCAGATATTTTTATTTTCGTTGAACATGACACAACGAAACACGAAAGAAAAAAGACAGAATATTCATAATGGTTATCCGTGTTCTCATGTTTTTTAACAGGCTGGGAAGGTTAGGAAGATGCCTCATGAGCAAAGCAAAGATGAAAATTCGATCGGCGGAAATCTTAGAATCATTGTTCTGATTGCAACGCTATTTATCGTCTTACTATTTGTTGTCCATTGCACCTGGGTGACGTCAAATGCTTATTCAAGTCCTAGTGTCGTGTTGGCTACGTACGATCAAAGTGGACGGTGAGTATTTGCATGTTTTCAACTAAACAGCAACAGTAGTGCATGCAGGTGTGCTGTGGAGTTATTGTTTTGATATTATATTTTATTGGCTTCCTTCTATCAATCAGGCAAATACTTGACGACTTCCGTGAAGCGTACTTTTGGCTATGGCAAAATACTGACGAAAACGCTCGTATTATGTCTTGGTGGGATTATGGATATCAGATAGCGGGGATGGGTAATCGAACAACATTGGTGGACAACAATACTTGGAATAACAGTCATATTGCTCTGGTAAAGTTTTATAAGTATGATGATAAAGTAAGTATATTATTGCAATTTTAAAATTCTAATTGGATGCTTGTAGGTTGGGAAAGCAATGTCAAGTACTGAACCAAAGGCTTACGAGATAATGACTAGTTTAGATGTGGATTACGTGCTAGTTATATTTGGTGGGCTGATTGGATATTCTGGCGACGATATAAATAAATTCTTATGGATGGTGCGTATTGCGGAAGGAGAACATCCTCAAGACATCAGAGTGCGTCAATAACAATGCTATTAATTTATTACAATTACATTTTTTGTAAAGTGATGCATTTTTCTAACTTTCTTTATTTTTCTAGGAAGCTGATTACTTCACCGCAAAAGGCGAGTACAAAGTTGACGAAGAGGCATCCCAAACAATGTTGAACTGCTTAATGTATAAGCTGTCCTACTATCGATTTGGAGACGTTAGGGTATGTTAAATTATAATTTTAATCTACAGCAAATTATGCTGATTTAGACCTAAGGTTTTCACCATTGGTGATGTTGTGAGTCTGGAATAAATGAGAAGTAATACATTTTAGATTGGTGGCTACACGGGTTTCGATCGGACAAGGAATACGGTAATTGGAAATAAAAACATTGACCTAACCTACTTAGAAGAAGCATACACGTCAGAACATTGGCTCGTGCGAATATACAGAGTGAAGAAACCTTGGGAATTTAATAGGCCTAGAATAGCAAGAAGTGCAAGAAAAATTAAAACGAAGGCTTCAGTGACAAAGAAAGTAAGTTTTGAAAATTATCATTGATGTTTTATGTTGTAAACCAAAAATATTTTACTGTGATTAATTTCTCTAATTTTTAGACTAGCAAGAAAAGGAAAGGATCATTAAGAAATAGGCCGGTCGTTGTAAAAGGAGGACGCTCTGGTGAAGCTAAATCCCAATAATAGCTAAAGCATAAGATATCGAATTTTATATGAATTGCAAATATTTCAACCGATACCAAATGAAAGACCAACTTTTACTATCTGAAATAGTCCTGCATTTTCGATTTAAACTGTAATATTTATGGGCCTTGAACCCATAATAACAATGTGATCACTTGTACACACAGGAAATTCTTCATTTATTTGCTATCTTTAATTTCTTGTTAGTAGTTAAGATAATGGTATTGTTAAGCGTATTTATACGAAGTTTAGTGTTGTTATTTGTGTAGTGTTCGTCACGATTAAGCAGTTATCGGTTTAATTTTAGAATATTTATTAATTTTATTTGAAATTGTATTGCTTATCATATCAATTAAATATAATTAGAATGGTTGTATTGTAATTATGCGTTAACTGACGTTGGCTTTACTCAGCATTACCATTTTTTTTTAAATCAGATGATGAATTTTGTCTTCCATGAATTGAAACACATACCCGTTTCGCAATGAATTTCATTATTGTTTGAGAAATTCCACTTATAAATTCTACTTTTAACGCAATTAGCATAACAGTAGTCGCCTTTAACATTAAATCGCAATGTAAGTTTTATTAGAAGATTTGTCAGTGGTACGGAGTACGTACGGCACAAATAGCAAATTATGGACATGAAAAGTTGACGGTAAAAATTCTTACGGTAATACGGCGAAAGTCAATAGTTCGCCTATGAATAGGAGAATGTTTATCATTTCATTAGTCAATTGCGAAGGTATTTATTAGTTGACTTGATAGTCCAAGTAGAAATATTCACACACACACACACACACACACACACATATAGTAGCCATCATTTTTGCGACACGTTCGATAAGGTTGATCACTCATCAGTCCGGCTATGCTGTGTTGATAAGCGATAAGCTATTTAGCTGCCTGCATTAATGCATATTATTTTTAATTCATCTCAGCGTTTGAAACATTTTAAGTTCAGGGTACAGGTCCATGCAATAAAAAGCTATTTCATTCAGTACTCTTTGTATTTATATCATTCGCTGTTTCGTTTTAGCTTATCTTTCCATAACGTTTAGTTCACAGTTCAACCAACATTACAAATTACAAAGGAAGGTCAAGGTCCAACTTATGCAGTTAAAAGAGTTTAGACAAGTTAAGTTGAGAGAACTCGAACTTCGTCACTATTCTAATAAATTATCCCATTTATCATTCATTTATTACTCAGTATATTCGGCTCGGCTCATACAAAAACAGAAAATAAAATAGATATTCCTTTGCAGATTACAGGTACATATTATTTCTGAGACTGTAATACAACTAAATGTAATTCAATATTAATGCAATGTCAATGTCAAAATGTAATGCAGTAGAATCAAATTATTTGAGACAATCGAGTTCATTTCCGTGCTGTTGGGTATGGCTTGAAGGAACGGTTGTACAGGTTATATACAACACAAATGAAAGCTTGTCTATCAAAACTTCATAATTTCATGTTGTAATTGTTTATGCTAAAAAAGGCCTATTTTTATTTGTTACTGTATAAGTATTATTTCACAGAATTAGGTTTTTGATTGAGCTGTTTATTTGGCTATTTTCTTTAACCCGTACCCGACATATGAAAATGAGACTGAAATGTGACTCGGATATTCACATTTGAATTTAATTTTAATAGCCATAAATCGATTAATCTTGTACTATTCATGAATCTGAAGCTGAACGAAGCTGTTGTATTTGTTATTAAGCAGAGAAGAGAGGGGGATGCATGGGAGGAGTATCCAATTAGTAGCAGTCATTCCCAGATCACCTACAGAAACGTGACGATTCGTGAGAATGTACAAAGCCCTAGCCTCTTAAGCCTAACTATCCAATGAGAACAGTAGTATCTATGAAAAAAGAATCCTACAACTTACTATTTTTCATTCATCATCCATCCATGTTTCGCACAAAGGTGAGGCTATGAACTTTTTATGAGATTAAAGCTAAATCTTTCTACTTTTCCTTACTAAATTGTGTACCTTTAGCCTTTTACACTTTGTCTATGCCTTTTACATTTTACAAAACTTCCATCCAATCCATCATTATTCCACACTTTTTGCTATCGACAAAGTATCACTTCCTCTGAGAAGAGTTCTCCTGTAGGAGAGTGATACTTTGTCTATCTGATATTTCGTCTATGTTAGTCTATGACTTCTCGCAGTCGCAATCCTATAGACAACGACTATTTTTTGTCTATGTCGCAATCCAACTCTAAGAATGGTCTAAAAGGTGTAGTAGCGTAGTTTACAATGATTAGCAATACGTAACGTATGATTGCATTAAATGAGTTGTCTCCTTGTGCCAAGTGCCACACATAAATGTATGCAAAACTTGATGATTAATTACGTGTGTGGTGTGTCCATTTCTCAGAAAATCATGCACTGTTTATTTGACTGACATGGTGTAAAACCGACTTATCAACAAATACAGCTTAACAAGTTAGAGTTGAATGTAGCATGGATCAGGCTCTCTTATGCGGCACATTTATATCCATTTCAAGTAAAGCTTGAAAACAAGTCTGTATGCTGTTTATATTACATTCCTTCCTATTAAACCCAGTTTATGTGTACTTTGTTATAATCTCTGATTGTGGAGGTGGCTAAAATGCAACGGAAACAAATGGCGATAGGAAAGGAACAGAAGGGTCAATTGTGATTACTGTTTTAGGATACTGTTTATTGACTAAAGGGCTTAACCCGACATAATAATTACTTTTAAACATTAAAAATAACAGGATTGTTCGTCCAGAGAACAGGCTGTCACTTAAGGACTACCGTATATTTCCCGTTATAATTTCCCTGGAGCTTTACAGATTCAAATCCCGATTTTCCATGGGAAATTATGCTACGTGGGCAACTATTTCGGAGAATACGCTTTAGTCGTTTTACCATAATACTGACCATGAAATGCTCCATCACTCCATACAATATATTTAGCATTAGTTATAGAATGCATACGGTTGGAATTTAGCTAAATGACGTCAAAAGAGAGATCAGAAGCTCGCTACAGTTTCCTAGCATAGTTGTTCTACTAGAGCAAAGACTAACCCTCAGCGATTTAAAGAATTGACCCTTATTTTTACCTCCTAAGCCTACATAATAATCCTGTATAGTCCTCATCACGAATATAGTCATTTTAAGGGATCTCCCTTCCTATCCTATTCTCGAGTGTCAAACTGCTATAAAAATATTTTAAACCACAATATATTATGTCAATATATTATAAGAAAAGTTCATAGAATAACCAATTAACTATGCTGCGATTCCCTTAACTCAGTCGGACTTCCATTATCTGTATTGCTTGCAGCTGCCTTTACATAAAAAGGGGGTCTCTTCACAACCATAGTATTAACCAACTATAAGTTAACCCATCAACATACCATCAGCAATCAGCAAGTTAAAAAAATACTACAGCTAGCTTGTTGTTGGATTTCTAGGGAATCTTCTTATCTTAACATAACCTCGGTATTTTTTCTGCAATTTACAACAGGATGAGGATCAGCATTGTGTGGTGTCACTAATTCAGCTTAGCTCTCGCTTACTAACTCTAAAGTAAAAAAACCAACAGTTAAAGGCATGACACCGTTCAATTTATTCACAGCCATCCTGGAGCCAACCCTCTCTTTCTTATAACAATATATGTATAAATGTATAAATGTCTTTCGATGGTCCAAGAAAAAGGTATAAGCCATTGATATTTCATAACTTCACATGATCATAGTTTTACTCACAGATTTAGACAATACTGATCTACTTTAGTTACAATGATGTGACATGTTATATTTCTATCAGTCTTAGTTCATCTGATCAATCAGTGAGACACGGGGAACTCACACTGTTAGACATTAAAGTATCGCGTCTTCCTGCATGCAGTAGTACATTGTAATTTCATTGGTAGTAGTTGTCGGGAGAAGTTTTAAGTTTTTTTCAACTACACACTACACGTTTAAAAAAATATATTTATCTCAATTCGAAAAACAGTTATCGTCGGTGGAAGCATTATCAAAACCAGGAAATTATCTGGTGGGGTGGGTTCGTCTAAATTAATTTTTTCCTAAAAATTATATTTGATGTAGGCATGTAGATTTAGAAACCATTTTCATTATAGCATTACTCACACTAATGGAGCTGGTTGTATCTTATGTTTTGTAATAATAAATCTGTGACGCTGAGACTGAGACAGAGACACGACTAAAATGCAGGGTATTTATTGTAACTAACTC
Organism: Hydroisotoma schaefferi; assembly: GCA_034682405.1. Classification (NCBI taxonomy): domain Eukaryota; kingdom Metazoa; phylum Arthropoda; class Collembola; order Entomobryomorpha; family Isotomidae; genus Hydroisotoma; species Hydroisotoma schaefferi. The sequence goes on from JAQFZX010000692.1 coordinate 9,561, forward strand.
ATTTTTTGTGTTACTTTTGACAAAGTAGAAGTTTTTTAACACATTTTTTGGCTAATTGTTAAGCTTTTTAGAGACATTTTCGCATTAGTTTGCTATTATCGAAGTTTCAGATTGTTTAAAAAAACTAATACGTATCTTTTTTATTATTAGTTTGATGATTAGTATTGTTTTGTATAGCTGAGAGTTATGCATACATTACATTTTATCGTGAATCCATGTTCCTTAAGTGTGTGGTGTTTTGTGATGAAAATGTTAATCTTTTTTAAAAAAGGTTATGTTGCATTAAATTGTCGTTTTTCTCTTAGCGTTTCGATCGATCCGCGTTATCAAAAGTTCATGCGAATATCAAATAGAAAGTCAATTTATTATACATTGAAAAATATTTTATGCATATCTTTTATTAAACACATCTTGATAGATTTGTATTATCTGTCAGTGTTACGATTCACAGTTATTGGAATGTGGTTGTGTTTCATTGAAATAAATTCAGTAAAAATGGCAAATATAGACATGAAATCATCCGTGAATTTTAGTAAGACTTATCTTATAAGATAAGCCTCCCTGTCTACCTTTCTGTTCTGGTTTATAATTTTCATACCACTGCCGATAAAAAGGGTGTCATTAGAAATTAGTCATCCTAAAACTTAAACATTGCAACAAAAACTGCAACTATTAGGGCATCGATTACCTGGGATTTGATAAAATTAACACGTATTCATCGCATATCTTTACTATAAAATGTACCTTTTCTAATCTACTTTAACTTACCTATCCTAAAGAGTTTACGTTATACTTGCGTTGCTGAATGATTTCGCATTTTCTCGGGAAGGATTAATGAAAGAAGTATTTTAGCTATAATTTCCCAAATAAACTAAGCTTAAAACTGCTCCTGCTGTTGTTCTTGGATCTTTTGGCCGGGTAATCCTCAGCAGGGGACCAGAAATCGGGTAAATGAACGTGTCCACTTCGATGGTCTTCTTAACGATAATCCGTCCTTAAATCGCTGTGAATGCCGGCCGGTTTAGAGATTATTAGCATTCACATACATTACATTATTATGATACCACGATGACTGAATGAAGTCAATCGAAAGCTTCATACAGTCTAGTATGCACGCATAAGGGTTCTGAACTGATATATAAGAAAGTTTTCAAAAAAAGTTTAATATAATTCGTTTATTAGATACAAAAACACCTTTGAAATGGCTGAATACTACTACTATTACATGGACTACTTTCTGTTCCTCATTGAGGACTATTTCATGTACTTTATGCAGGAGTACTATCCGGTTGAAGGAATGGAGGAGGGGGAGGAAACTCCTGAGTAAGTTATTGATATAAATACTATTACCAAATAAGTTATAAGATCAACGGATAGAGTAGACACAAAAACTCCTAGCTTATTTTTGGTTATGTTTTTTGTAAGTAACAAACTACTATTAAACTGTATCTTTAAGTACTATAACTTAAATCTGGAGGATAGCTGGTGAGCCCAGCTCAAACTGTATACTATCCTGCGGATTTCTCAAAAACTCAGAGAACAGGGAGACTTCTAAACTTGGTCTTCATGCTGATGATTATTCTATCTTCTTCAATGTGATAGTATCTTAATTAGCAGTAATGACATCTTCAATTCTTATATATTACTCATTACTGGTAGTACGAGTCTCATACTACAAACCAATTTGATTGAGTAATTATAGTCTAATTTTATTGTATGGATCTGCATTCAGAGCTGAATGCAGCTTAAAATAGTCATTGGTAATTGGTATGGTTATTTTTGGTCGTGTCTTATCATGGCACGGAAGACATCGGTCTTATGCATGCAGTAACTTTTAGTTTAAACAGCATCTTTGTCTGTATTCTATAATACCAAGTTTCATCCATTCAATTTTTGTAAGTAGGTACTTTGCTGCCTGCTCTTTCACAAAATAAAAGCGTTTTTAATATAAAAACAGGGTTTATGTCAAAAGTTCTGCCAGTTTAATTAAAGGTTAACATGCACTACCATACTCTTTTCGAAACACTATTTGATAAAATAAGGTTAATTAGAAGGAATAAAAAATTCATAATCTCATTGCTTTTGATTTATAATTTAGACAAGTAGTTCCTGGTACGACAGTAGTCTCAGGTTCGGACACTGCAATGGACATAGACGAAGAGGAAGCTGAGGAGGATCCAGGTAGGTATTATATACCTTAAATAAATACTTTCCCCATTTCTAATTAGAAATCAATAAATTGACTCCTTCGATGGAATTTATAGATAACTTTGATCATGAAGAGACAGCAATGGATTTGAGCAGCTTCTGTCAAAATGACTGCTAAATGTTTTTACATAGAAACTAATCTTAAGTATGAAGTTGCTGTATTATGCATGAATAATTAATTGGAAAGGAAGAGAAAGAGCTGCGTTTGCTCGTGATTGATAATGGTGCAAAACCGAGAGAATGAGCTTTAAATTAATACTTTATAACCCTGAATGTAATGAAAGGGCGTAGTTTACAATACCGATGATAATTAATCACAATTTTTAATAAATCACTTCAAAAAAGTCATACATCGATGGTTTGATTTGTTGTTTTGGTGTTATGTCTACTTTCTTTCAGCTAGATCTTCACATATTGAATTTCACAGACTTTTAAACGATATTACTTATGTGCATTAACTAGAAATGGAAGGAATCGTGCATATTCACATTTAAAAACTAGATGATGACTGAAACTAACAAAGGGGCTACTTTTATTTTGTTAGTTTCATATGAATATTTTAAGTGTTGATCCGCTTATATGGTAAAAATTACATGTATTTTAGATTAGAGTCATGAATTCAAAAATGCATTTATTTTTAAAGCCCACTACAGCCCGACCGACCACATCATCCACGAACTTGGAAGAAATACATCCAGTCGTCTCATATAATAGTTAGTAGTTAGTTAACTAAAGTACGTCAACCACTTACTGTGGTTTCAGATGGGAATCCAAACCGAATAGCCCAATGCTTGAGTAAAGGTCCAGTCCCAGTAGCATCTAGCATGTTACACAAACAATGCAAGTAGATCGTGCTCAGATTATTCTTAAGATCAGCCTTAACCTACTTTTAAGAAAAGAGCAGAAGTAAGCACCTTTGCAGAGTGCATATTCTGAAAATATGACGTACGTAGACGTAGACAGAAATGAAAGTGTAAACTGACTTCTGGATGAGAAGATCTACATTTGGTTACATCTTTTAGAAAGTCAACTTTGATACTAAAAGTATTAAAATAATAAATAAAAGGTACAAACTGTAAGGGCACATGCCAGTGAACTTGCATACATTCTAGTATTATTATTTATTTATCTTTTTGAACTCGGACGGATTGAATCAGAATCTCATATTTGAATGATAAATGAATAAATGATAATGAACTGGTGTTGGTATTAAGATTACGATTATTAATTTTTATGCAAGTGAGGTCATAGTCTTAATGAGAGACTTTAAATTTACTTAATGGTATAATTTTACAATGAACTTTTTTAATAGATGTGAAGATGTGAAGATGTGAAGAGAGAATGTTATGTTGGTCGATTATAAAACCAAAGATTTTGATATTTATTTGATTTGTGTTCGCTCATTTATCTATATAGCCTCAGCAATAACTAAAATCCTTCCCTTTTATCCATCCAAATTCCAAACTGCTACTGCTAACGTGTGTAACCCATAAAACTCTTACGTAAGGCATTCAAGTCCATAAAAATATAATGTAAATCGATCCGGCTAAAGAATTCACAGAATAAATTAAGTAATGAACACCTTAAAGTTGCAACATTTTTTAATATGCCTCAAACTTCGTTCCTCCACTAGACCTAAGTAATTGTATATGCACTAAACCTAAAATCATGCACATTTGATTTTAATACAAAAGTAATCAGGGCTTAAGGTCGACTTAATTAGCTAGCTATAATGTAAATGCTTTTTAGAGTTACACCGGGCTTATCATGCGGTTCTAGATAAGACTAACTATTCCTTTGCAAGCTTAGAAAATAATAGATTTAAAAAGTTAGCAAGAAGACAAGTTACATCAGAGTACGATCATGACTTATTTAACCTGTCGAATCTAGTATACAAATATATCATAAAAAAACCACATATACTCGAGCCCATTTACCTCACTAAATAAATAAATACGAAGATAAGAACATTGACAAACTACAAGATAACTCTACTCGTCTGATAGCTGTCTCGTCCTCATAAAAATACCTCCCTATCGTTCGTAATAATTTCATTAGAGTACCTTAATCTATGCCAGCATACACAGACCCTCTTTGCTCACTTTTATGATAAAACCCTCTCACTCATTCAACCCCCACATCCACCCCTTAAGGGTTTCTACTTCTTCAAATCTATTTTCAACCCAAGCCAAGTTTCTTTCCTTCAAAATCCAAAAACGTTTTGGTTAAATAAAAGGCAAACGACCTAATGAGGGCAAGGTAAGGGACTTCACTAACCTAAACCACCACCACCATAAGTCGAGCTAACCTAAGGTTAATACAGAGGTACTTATACTAGTTAGTTGGGAACCCTGAGACATTCTAATACATCTCATGGTTAAAAACCAGCAGAGCTACACACAGTAGTATAACATAAAGCATGCAGTAAACAAATTATTAACTCATAAAAAAAATCAGTTTCCATCCGTAGTAGTAAGGTATATAGGTAGGTGCCTTAGCTTCCGTACGAATTCAATGAAATCCCATAGAAGAAGACGGTTTAAAAGGTTCTTTAACCCATTTCCTATTCTCTCCATGTTAGTTTTGAAGCTAGGCAGGCTTGGTAACATTAAGAAGTCTAAAGAAATCTCCAAGACAAGTTTGGTCTTGTCTTGGCTCTAGAAAAAAAAACCTTTATTTGATGAAACCACATCTCTACTTCACTAGGGATTATGCACAAAACCATTCCATTATTCCAAGGACGAGTAGCTTACTTTCCGTTAGTTTGGACATTGCGTATTAACAGTGCATCCATCCTTTCAATTGTCATTTATTTTTACATGAATGTTATAATCATTATATTAATTTCTATATAATGTTTAATCAATGTTCAAGCTACACGTGAATTGTGTTTGTTCCATGATATTCACCGAGATTCTTCTCGACAGTTCCAGAACATTCTCGCTTATTCCTTGCTTACTTTTATACATGCTATGCTACTTACTTCCTACTTCACTATGTTAACATTTTAAGGGATTTAAAGTAGTAATGCAAAGCAACGGTTGCATCATCAATATAGAAACACTACACTAGTAGTCTGAGAAAATGTCAAAGCCCTCGTTTTAAAAAAAGTTAAAAACTCTACGGATACCAGGAAGAAGGATGGATGAAGTAAGAAAAAGGTACAATCCTTGCAGCTTCTACTTTATAGATGATATCATCATGCATTAATTATTTTTTAGTATATGCATAATTCTCATAACGGAGGGAATAAATTAATAATTAATTTTACGATACAATGAATGACCATAGATCTTAGTAATTCTTTGAATTCAACTGTTGTCCATCCATCCATTCCATGCTACCAAGAAAACCCAAAACTGAGGCCTGGAAAAAGTTAATTTTAGTAACAATAAACCTCAGAAACCCTTTTCTAATCCTTGAAAGAGGCCAAACGATTTTTTCAACAAGCTATTAATAAATGAGGCTGTTAAAGCAAAGTGGTTTCCAGTTTCCATAATAAATATTGTAAGAAAGAACCTTTGAAAACTCAATGGTCAACCCTTTAATTGCAGTTGCAGTACGAACTACCGTGCTATTTGCTATTGCCGGCATATCACTCACTTCAACTACACTCAAGTACCATTACCATTACCATTACCATGCATGCATAATCTAATCAGCACTAGTAGCAGTTCTTGTACGTTACCGTATTTCCCAAAATAATGCCCCCCCTCCCCGGTATAATACCCCCTACCCTTCCACATCAAAAGTTTAAATTTGCCCTATCTTGTCCATGTCAATAAAATTTCTAATTTTTCCTACCAAAGAATAATCCCCCTGGAGCACTATTTCTGTAAATACGGTAGTTCTTGCATGTTAATTTGTACAGGAAATAAATATGCAATCTTTACCGCATGCAATGTAGTAGTAGCGAAAGGGTTTAAACTTTTAGCTTTTACACACAAAGTTGTACCTAGTTTAACCATAACATCCTCGTTACTTTGTCCATCTACTTTTACAGCAGTACTAGCCTAGCATGGGATGTTTAGCATGTTAATGTTAATGTTAAAATGGATAGGAATGAATGGTTGGTTCCTTTTTGAGAGCGAAGTTTATAATAATATTGTGAGGTTAAAAACGTTTTGGTAAGAAAGCCGGAGTGGAGTTTATTAGGTAAGGAAGAGCAGATCAAGTCTCTCCCTCACTCACTCCCTTCTTGGATTTCGTGGATGAATCATCCACTTTACCTACATCTCACACAACTACTCTCAACTCTTATCCCGTGTGTGGAGAAAGTGTCGAGTTTCCAGTTTTTTTTTTTATTTTTTTTTTTTAGAGGAGGACTCGTTAACTGAAACTAATTGGTACGTGACTACTTTGTTTTTGGGTAATTTACTCTTAACCCGGTTATCTTTTTGATAAAGTATTCATTGTTTTTGTTAGTATTTTGTGGAGGGTTAAGTAAGTAGACATTATGTATGGGCAAAGATTAGGATTGCATTGCATCATGCGTATTCATTTCATGAGTTGAGATGATTTTTTTGAGTAAAACGTTTGGTTTTTTTAAAGTTTTTGCCTTGGTTTTGGTCAGTTAATGATTGGGTTGATTTGTTTTGGAGGGATACTAGGTCTTTTATGAGGTTTTTGTCACTTTACTTTAGTAGTATTATTACTGTGTAATGAAATTTTATTAATGGCTTATTATGTGACTATTATTGCAGATTAGCGTGTATGAAAAATTGCTGAGTGATAAGAAAGTCCATGCAAATATTTCCGTTCAACGTTGTTCCAGTTGCGAGATGCTGTGTTCATTGGTAAGTCTCCATTTTTTAAATTGTATTTTACACATTCCACCTTATTTCCTTCCCGTGGCAGTGCAGCGACAGTACAGCGCCAGTACAGCGCCAGCGATTAGGTTCAGCAGCGCCAGCGACTAGGTTCAGCAGCGCCAGCGTTTAGGTTCAGCGTCAACCTTCAGCAACTACTACAACTGCAGCATCAAAGGTCAGTATTCAGCAGTCATCGCGCGTAGTAGGGACAAAACTGCGGATTTAGATTTAGTAAAAAACAGCATTTCAAGTTGGTTATCCTTGATGTTAAAAATGTTTTTCGACGAAAGGGGGTCAACTCTGTATTGGATTCACTTCCAATTCATCAATTTCTACGTTAAGTTTAGTGAAAATTAGTATAGATTTAAGATCTTGTAAGGGTTTTAGTGGGGGTAGTGCAGGTAGAGGACGTTTTTGGTTGGATTGGTTTCTATGCTGTATTGTTGTAGGGTGGTAATCGTCAAGATTGAGAATGAAATGAAGAGCTAAAATACTAGATGTAGGGTTTAGATATAATGGGTTGTAAACTGTTGAACATCTTGTTAAATCGTCGAACTGTGTTGTCTATTCATTCGTACCGGTAATTAATGTATTACACAATTGTGCGGGTGAAAATGACTTAAAATACAGAAAGTCCGAGATGTTGCAGGCCTATACAGTCTTTGCCGTTTATTTAAACAACTAATTTAAAAGTTCACACAGCACAGCAAATACTAGCGGTTAGAAGAAGTTAGATGGTCAGTTTGTAGAGGTTATAGGGGTACTTCTGGTTTGGTAGTTGGATCTTGACCGTTGTGGAAGGTGTAAGCGTTTGGGGCTCAGTTCTAACTGTCTGGTGGTCCAGCGTTTAAAAACACTTCCGGTCTTAATGTGTCGTCTCGCAGTCCTTCCTTTAAACTTACACTACAAGCGTCAGCGTTGAATTATGTTCTTAATGAATTAGTACAAAAAATTCTGCCACTGTTTCAAAATCTGCACCTTTCCCTTTCATCAACTAACAATCCCAAGGTTCTTATTTTTATTTCCCTAAACTTTTTACAGGCTACCCAGAGTTGTAGTAAAGTGTAAGTCAGTTTCCTACTTAAAATTAACTTACACTCATTGCAACAACCTAGGCTGAATGGTAGGAGGTTAGAAAGAAAAGGGGAAAAGCCTACAGGGGATCAAGAGATAGTTGACTGGCTAGCGAGTATGAGATGGAAACGGGGATTGACGAGGCTAGAAGCGTTTTCTAGTATTAACCCGAAGCGATCCGTATCCGTCTGTGACCACTCCAGCCGCCTCAGCGACTTCCCACTTTTTCCATGGTCTTTAATCCCAAGGATTCAATACAAGAAGTACAAAGACCTAAAGTATTTGTAGTAAGTTCTTTATCTTGGTCCTATTGTTGTAGAATGTGAAACTACTGTCTGAAAAGTTGTCTGATGATGGTCGTCCAATAATACCCGGCCTGAAGAATAAACCACCCCCTCACAAATAACCCTGGCTTTCCCTTAAAAAAAGTCAACCCCAGTTTGACCCAACAGATGAACCAGACCCTGGAAAAAACATATTGCTGATTGATGAAGATTAACCTAGTAATCATATCCGCAATGTGGTTTTAACCAAAGTGCCCTCCTCTTACTACTAAAGTACTTTCGACATTAGACCTGTCTTAATTTATATGAGAGGGGGTAGTGTATGAATTACGCTTGGATAAGGTGAGCAGTAATGACATTGTTTGTTTTTCTTTATTTTACTATTAATACTTAATACTCCGGTTAATTATTCGTCTAGGATTAAGGGTAATGAATGATGGGCTGATTATAATTTAATTGATGATTAATTGTTGCTTTGCTTGTGTTATTACATTATTTTAAAGGTTTTGATTGTTACTTAACGGTGACTTCTAAACATGGTTTACGTTTAATCTGCATTTTAGTTTTTAAGTGTGTTCAAAATTATTGTTAGCAAATGAGGCTGTTGATTTGATGGACCTTAGGTTTCAAGGAGACATTTTATGACTAATTTATTCTTTTATTTACACTTTTGCAAATGTTTCAACGAAAGGTATCTTGTATCTTGTTTTGTTTTACATTGTTCTATGCATATGCCTGTCTGTCTGTGGAGATCTGTATGTTGAATGTAGAGGTGACGAATCTGCTGAAATATGGCATGACTCACTTATTGGTGATATGATATTTATTCCCTAATTATTTATTTACTCTCTAAACTGGGATTTAGATGCGTTAATGTTAACCACATATTATTGCTAAAATTCCGAAAAACGTTTCTTATCATCTGCCGTTTTCCTATGTTTATGTATGCATCCTGCGAAACTCGCAAAACATAGGTATGGGATTGGGATGAACGTGGAGAGTGGAGTTAGAGATTCAGTAAGGCTTGTCTTGTACTCCAACTAAAGTTGAGACTGTTGAGTGGATAGGCTTTTTAGCCGTTCAGTTGAAATCGGAGACTACATAATAGAATTATTTCATGCGTGTAGTTGAAAGCTCACGTTACTTTTTTGTCATTATTGGTATGTCGCATAACTTTGGATTAGTTTGCATTAGGATTTTTATTTAGTTTTTAAAATTAGTGTAAAACCCTTACTTTATTATTGGAATATGCTATAAAACCGTGATAAGAATTTTAGGATTTTCAGATGGTGCAAACCTCAAACTTAAACTCGTTTTTTGTACAAAAAGTACATTTATATTTGCTATGCACAGAATTTCATTAGCTTTGCATAACTTTATTAAAAGTCTAAAGTTACTCTTAACATTTCATTCAATCGTAATTTAATTAATTGTTATAAACTTAACCGCATTTCAGAGTTGTTGTAAGAATATTAATGAATGGATGGGTACTAATCTTTGATTTAAATTACTGTAGTTCCGGTGATAAAACTCGATCGAAGAGTAAGCTCAAGAAGATAAGACTGGATTTAGCTCAAAAGAACTTTGTTTCGACAAATATTCTAAAGACTGGAATTGCCTAATCATGCGGACTTGGCCACAGCTTGTCATCGCTATTATTTTCACCTATCTGGTGGTAAGTCTTTAATTTTTTCCAATACAACGTTATTCATTTCTGACAGTTCTGTTTTAATGCTATTTATTTTGGGGATAAAAATTATTCGTGGATTCAGCTAGAAAACCCTCACTTGTCTTTATTATACTTTTTAATTTCAAGAAAATGAAATTAGAAGAGTTTACTCACCCAGTTAATAATATGATTTGTTCCGGTTTTTCCCACTTAATGGAATTATCAACTTAACTACTATAATTTTACTAATAACTTTCTAGTTCGTGGAGGTGTTGGGGTGTTATCCCACACAGCTTCAAGGTGTCGACGCAGTTCCACTGCCCAGACAGGTATTGAACTTAGCAATCACTTAAATCCTCATAATTATCCTAATCCTGGAGATGAGAGTATTCATGGTGAGAACTTTTTTCAGAAATGTGTTTCGGATGAAAACTGCCCAGAAAACTATTTCTGTAACACGGGGGCACCCGTTTCTAAAAAAGTTTGCTCACCGTGTCTGAAATGTTCGTTAATTAAACGGCATCCCGGAAAGGAGTCTTGCGCCAAGTATTCCGCAGATTGCGGTAGCTGCTTCGATGGGTAAGAGATTTGTTTAATAAAATTTGTAAAGTATGAGAGCGTCAGGGGTTCCTGAATTTTCACATTTAATGGCATTAAATAGAGTATAGGGTACTTTTATCAAAAAAGTCTAAATGCCACTACTGCAGAGCACCAGTACCGAACAGTGTTAGAGCTTGAAGGCTATAAATAGTACTGAAGTAGTTTACATGATGCATTATCTACTTCATTCTTATCAATACCCCTACCCTACTTGTAAATTTATGCAACCGTCATTTATTTGGATTGGATAGTTTCAACTTACTTGCACTTTTCATTAGTTGAAAGTACTTAGTTAAATTCAGCTTACGACTACGATGTAATGAGCATTCCGTTGTTTATTCCAGAAGGGATAATGTTCTTTCGTTTGGGTCAGCATCCTATTAGTTGCCTTCCATTCTTTCTTTATATATATATATATAACCTCCAAGCAGCTACGTGAGCCCAGTCAATTGTTTTATCACCGCGCTGCCCGTTTGAGTTACCAAGTCTGCGTACGTTTTCGGGGACAGCAACTGGTTACTTAATCCCTTTAAAACCCTGTAAACCCCTGAACCATGATTAGGACGCGGCTTATTGGTTTAACTTTCATATTTTATGTGGGGGCACAGTCCCCACACCCCGTTGGTTTCTTCCGCTTTCATTTGGTTTCTTCACCATCCAGGCGTTTTAAAGCTTTTTTCTTAACAAAATCGTATTTTTTCACACAATACTGCTCTGGGCGCCTAAAACTTCAGATTTTACCAAAAGTAATCTTATATTTGTTTTTTATTTATAAACGAAAGTAAGTTCCATAATTTTTCTTAATTTCACGTCACTGGAGGTTTGTTTTGAAGCCAACGGGTGCCGTAACCTTCAGATTTTACCACAAAAGTCTGATTTATTTGTTTGTTTAAAACAAAAGTAAGGTTCTTAATTTTTAGAAATTTCATGCCTGTCGTCGGGGTCGTTTTGACCCCGGATGCCTAAACTTCGAATTGTACCAACAATAATCCGTTATTTGAGACTTATGAACAAAAGGAGATTAAATAATTTTTTGGATATTTTTCACCCTTTCGGGTACCTCCCACCCACCCCCACGCGTACCTAATCATTAGAATTTTACCAAAAATAATCGGTTCTTTGGTACTTTTGAACAATAGTAAGGGCTGTAAGGGAACCATCTTTTGGAAATTTTTCACCCTCTGAGGTCAATCTGACCCCACGGGTACTTAAAACTTTGGATTTTCCCAAAAATAATCTGTTGTTTGTTTCTTTCAAACAAAAGTAGAGCAACAATGTTTTGTAAATTGTTCACTCTATTGGGTCCATCTGACCCCCACGGGACCCTACAACTTTGGATTTACCGAAAGTAGTCCCTTATTTGGTACTTACGAACAAAAGTAGAGGAAGTTATTATTTCTCGAGTTATCGAGGTGAGACACAGACACACGGACGGATTGCGTGGCTACATAAGCCCAGTTGACTGGGCTAAAACTAGTACATTACATACCATGAGTAATAAGACCTGATATTAAATTCTCTCCGTATTTAGTTCCAGTCGAATCGCAGTAATTTGACATGCATGAATGACTTGAATGTTGCAGTCGTTATATCTTCTACAAATCTTCGACAGACCAATGTCAAACTGTTTATGCATGTACATTGCATATTGTTGAATGGCAGCTTAAGAAAATAAAGCAGAACATGTGCATGCAACGCAATTGGAAAGATAAGAACGTCAAAGCTAATTCTTGGTTTACTTTTCCTTTGCAGGTTTCATGATATCGGAGACCACGAGTTTACTTGCGCCATAGACGAAAAAAGTACAACAGCGAGAACAACTGCTACTGTGGCCGGTATTTAATAAGATGTTCTAAGAGATAGTCATTTTGTTACGATATTTGTTTTCAAATATGTAACAGGAAAAAAGCATTTATAGAATAATTATTATATAATCAATGAGTGAGCTAATGGTGGAGGTTTCATTTCTTTAATTAATTAGGCGTTTTTGATGTCAAAACAACAGCTGAACAAGATACCATTTCAGCTGAAAGGATATTACTCATCTTAGTAGTACTTGCGTTCGTTCTAGGTGGATGTATAGGATGTCTGCAGCTAGGAAATAATGTTTTTAAGAAATGGAAGGGTAATTACGCGTATTAATTAAAGTTGTGGGGTAACATTTCTAGTCTCCGGAAGTTTCCGGATTATTTCCAATTATAATTCTTGTACTGTTGGTTTTCAGAATCAAGAGCTCAACCTGTAGCAGAACGGGTAGACCGCTCCGCACTTTTACAGGAAAGTCCTGTAAGACAGCCAGAGGAATATGGGGTACCAAGTGCCCCAAGTTATGAAGAATATGCTAGACAGCGAGCGTATTTTCCGGTCATGGAGGAGCGTTTAGCTCAAGCTCTGCCCAACAACCGTGGAAATGGAGCGTAAGTCAATAATAAGCAATCGATATAATATATTCGACTTATTCATTTTTGTATGAATAATTTGAATTTTTATTTCAGTGGAGAATGGAAAATTGAAGAGAATAAAATCCAAGAGCTCCAACCGGTCCAGCCGCATGGGAATGAAGCTGTTGTTGATCAAGAAGAATCTTCCGATACGGTCCAGGTCGTTCCGATATTGTAAGTTAGCCCAAACCCCAGGTTTATGTATTACTTTTCGTGATCTAGTAAATTAATTAATTAAAATAAATTAATGCGAGCAATATTTTGTTCTTCACATACAGACCTGGTGAGGTTCCTATTCAACCCGTCAACCTCGTATTTGAGGAACCTTTCCCGATGGAAGGTGACTTTTTCGAAGACGTCGACCAAATCGAAGCGGACATTGATGATGAAGACTTCGATGGCAGTGTAAGAACTCCTTCGCCAACACCTAGTCAAGAAGGTCAGCCGCTTTTTGAGCTCTTCGAAGACGATTTAAATAACTGGGGCAGTCCATTCGATTTCTATATTGAACTCGATGTCAATTTAGGCGTCTACGCCCGCAGCATCAATCCGTCATACCAAGAAGCCGTGGAACAGAATCCTGAATACGAAATGGTCCAGTTAAACTTAGGAAACTCAAACCTCAGTATTCCTGATAGCGGAACTGGAACGGGTTCCAGTATACATTCTCCTTCCAGATCTCGCTTCCCCTCACAAACTCAGAGTGTAGATTTAAGCAGCCTAGAACAACCGCTGGCCTCTTTCGTCAACAACAGACGGGAAAACGTAGTCAACAACAGAGGGGAAGACATCGAGATGATCGACGTAGAAATGTCTTGAAGATGATGTGGATAATAACGGTAAATTTGTCTACTTATAGGCTGTACTATCTTCAATTGACAGCGCGTTAATTTACTTAATTAAAGAATAGTTAATGGCGTTGTGCACTACAAAGTGATTGTAAATTTTATTTACTGAACTCTGTATTACGTTTGATACAATACGGGTTTGAAAGTTTGAGTTTAAATTTCAGTAGATCTCATTCATGTTAAATCCTTAAGTATAATTTATTGTGTGAAACTGCTGCTCTGAAGCTGGATGCGTCAGTAGTTGCATGGTCTTGTTTAAGTTGATAAAACTTCGGTGTTGGTGTTGTAATGCAATGCAAGTGTGAGAAATGTTCCCCGTGATATGTAAATCACACCATAATCTAAAGCTGTATGTACTGTGTCATTTCAGGTATGAATTCTCAAAAAGTTGACAAATTCTCATTACGATACTAATTGAGTCAGTAATGCAAGACTGTAAATTTAAGTTACACAATCCATGTACCTCAGTGTGCTAATTTAGAAGTGATGAAGTCAAACGTTTCGTGGTATTGACTGTGGCTACGGAAATAATTTAAGTAATGTTATCATTCGAGATCGAGATCTTCTTAATCTTCTTATCCATCTTTCAAATCTTCCTTATAGATCTATCTTGCACAGTTTATAAGCTGCATTTAATAGCAGGATTTTTTACGGCGTCAATCAATGTGAAAAACTATCACAGCAGATTGTCTTTCCTTTAAGAGATTACGAAAAATTACGTGTTTTATATCTACAGACTTTTGTAACGATTCAAATAAAATTATTATATGAATATTGAAGGATCTATATAAAAAAATGTTTCCTAGTTTGTATGTATGTTCACAAATGATGGGTTTAATGCTTTTTACATAATTGCATCTATGTTATAAAAATTAAAGTGGCAATTGGCAATGCATTAAATCATTTGTTTCATCGATTGAAACTTTTCGATACCTTCATCTTCATGGGTTGTTGCGGAAAGCTAGGATTTGGTGCATTGCATTATGTAACTTAAAGGTATCAGTCTCTCCATCTTATAATAAAGAATCCAAGTTAAATGAAAGTTAAGAAGATCCTGGCTTGGTTAAATAGTGCTCCTGACTGACTTCAGGAACTGGAACACCTTACGTTATCCCGATCTCTTGTCCTTCTTAATGCATTTTGTAAAGAAGATTATACATACATTTTAATTATGTTATGAGTGAACGCGTATTATTCTTACCACTTTATCTGTGGGACACGGTGTCTTCATAAGATCTGATTAATGCTTACTAATAAATTGTATATTGTTTACAGCTCAAATTCAATGTCAATATCAGTCTGCAACTTTTGGGAACCTGTCACACTTTTTAAGCGTTTACGCTGTAAAATATAACTCAAATAGTTCATCGCTGTATAGAGTGCATGGAGGCTGGAGTGGAGACTACTCATGAAGTTGACTGACGATAATTAATGGTGGTTTCTAGCTCAAGAAGCATGTTGTGTAAATCGCATTTAATGTGTTGTGTTAATCTAGAGAAACACCTTCAGCCTTTTTTATGTTTTTTGTACAGTACTACAATTATTAAGTCGGAACAGCTTTCAATAAGTTGGCATTAGTTGTTCATACAGATAAGCCTTTTGTATACTGAAATTGTTAATATTTTTATGTTTTATTTTGTAACGTTTATTTATAAAATAATAAAGAACAAATCTATGCTTGACAAAGTAACCTGTTCGCGGTCCGCCATCCTTATTTATTCATCCACGATTTATTTCATACCTCCATCAATGCTCCATGATTCAAACTTTTAAACAACTCTAAGGTTGCTTTTGACCTTGCCTTGCTCTATTTTAAAGAGAATTTTAGCTCGTGTATGAAAAATAACACCCAAGGGGAAAGTTTAATCTCACGAAAGCAAGTGGTCTTGGGAAATCAAACGGTAGTAAGAAAGGTATGAGGTCGCATCGCATAAAATATTCAAAAGACTTCCATTATGTCTAAGGCATGAAGTCTCTCTGAAGACTTCTATTACCTGTACCAACAGTGTGCATATCCTGACCTAGATCTTAAAACAATTTATCTCGAAAGTGTATTTTACCGTGCCATTTCCACAGCCATTCTTTTCCAGAAAATAGATAGAATTGCGATGCTTCCAGAAAGTTTTGAATATTTTTGCAGTATGCTCAGGGTTATGTTGTATTGTTAATTTATGAAGGGTCAATAAATTATCCTTAGAAAACGAACTCACTTTTACTGCATGAATGCCTGCATGAATAAGTTATGTAATTCACGCGTTTGTAGTTTTAACAAGATTTTTTGACCAGTGCCAAATGTTAATGCAAATTAAATCTGTGGGAATCAATTCATTACATTTATGTAGCCCAATTATATTGAAATTGAATATTTGGTTTTAAATATTTGTTTATAAAAACATGGATCCTCTCTCCATAAAATAAAATATTAAAACTTCATCCACTACTTCCAGAAATTAATTACATAGGGTTCAAGAGTTTCATCGGGAACCTGATTCTATCTGTCGAAGAAATGTCGTGTATCTAAGCCTCTGTGAATGCGCATCCTAATCTTTGATACTAGGTCGAGGTCTTACTTCTTGGAATAAATCTGTACTTATTTTCTATACGCAAGTGAAAGTTCCTATTCCAGTTACCTGTCAGTTTTAATGGTCTCAGAGATAAAACTTTTCCCAGACCTGAAGTTTAATCACTTCGATTCCAGTGCATAATTCAATATACTCCTGGCACTGGTACCCTCTTGGGTTTCTCTTACATTAAAATCTACTCTATCTAACCATATGTACATACATCCCTAAGTAGCTCAGAATTAGCATGAGTGTTGCTAAAATTACCTATTCCGTGGTTTAAAGATGCCTAAAACTGCTTGAAGCCTTATCCTAACCCCCGTTGCCCGTCACCATTTTAATACTACAATAGCTTAGTTAAGTTAGGTTCTCAAGAGGCAACTTTACTAAACGACACAATTGCTAAGGAAAGGGATTTCCCATTCTGTTTCTGCAGTTGTTGTTGTATTGTAATTGTACTATGCATTCAAGATTCTTGCTTCCAGCAGTAGGCAAATAATAACTTTTTCCACTCTAGCTCGATTCCATCACAAATGGCAAACAGAGGGGCCAGAACTATTTACAGGCTGGAGAAAGCTCTAAGTTAATTTATTTACGAATCCAGAATTGGTGTCGTTTATTACAGAGGATTGGAAAGAAACGGTGAGACAGGTGCCTCATCGATATTGATGATGATACCATTGTAATCGATTCTCAATGTTCCATTTCTCTAGTTCGGGATATGTACGAGAAACCTGTTTTTATAGCTGGTAAGCGAAGGGGGCTTCAAATTGGTATGTTGTAGGAGTTTTGTATAGAATCGAGAGAAAGAGCGAATGGAAAGGGTTGGACAGAAAAACTGTTTAACTTAACTTTAGAAGAGATAAAAGAAAATGAGAGTCTGGACGGTTTCTGAATTATGCATTGAAATTTTAATTGGGCCAATGTTTAGAGTTGGAGTTCCAGTTTGTAAAGAAATAGCGGAATATGTAGTGGAGAGAGTTTGATAGGAATGAAGGTTGGTTTGGTATTGATTTTCCAAGATTTTATCACGTTTGCTATTCGTTTTTCAAATGCAAAATTGCATATGTTTGTTTGAATATGTATGGTCGATACATTTAATTATACTAGAAGGGGATTCAAATAATCAAGTTAAGATTAAATTAACTTCGTTTCTTTAGTGTTGTCGTGTGCATTTTTCCTATTTACCAATTTACAGAATGGGTATAGCATGGATGGAAGACTGCACTTATGCTTCACACAGTGAAATATTTTATGAACTTGAGATTGAGATGGATGTCAAACTAACAAATGCAATAGAAGACGGGTAATAGGCCTCATAAAACAGGGTGAAATTGGTCTCAAAAGTCGTCATAAATTTTGTATTTTTTACCTTAAAATTAACCACGTTCGGCCTACATCCAACCTCGCCTTCTTTTCAGGTTAAGTTAGAATAGTATGAGTAGATTTTGCGAAGTTGTACACGGTCAACGGTTATGGAAAGTTGCAAGATCTGTAGTTGAAATAGAAGGGGATTAAACCTTTATTTAATGATTCCACTCAATTTATCTTGTGTGTGGAGTAACTTTGCCTTTTAAAACTAAGGTAAGTTTGCTTTTTCTCTGCGTCTGCAGCCATTTTCGCAGTGCCATAAATGCGTCGATATATGAAAGATAACATAATATCTACACCAGTGTGACCTGAAGATGGGAAGAATGAAAAGGTACTGTAGTACAAGTACACTTATCAGGGATAAGCACATGATAGCAAAAATATCCTTGCATTTAATTTCACAGCATTTGAGTTGGTCTCAGTGAAGTCCAAGAAACGCTCGTAATTTATTATTTACCAGTTTCCCATTTGTTCCATTCACATCCCCGGTGTATTGACCATTAAATTATAAATAATGGAAACTTTCTATTCTTCCTCTTAAAAATTGGATATTTTCTTCTTCAAAGTTGGACTGGAAAATTAGAGTTAAAGAATTCAACGCCTAAAAGCTACAGTCTGACTGATCCAATGTCCAAAACTACTCTAAAATAAAACGACCTAAATATACTCTCTATACAATACTTATAATTCTATTTCTCTCAACAGCTTTAACCATTTTTATCTTCTCTGTTAGCTTTTTTTAAAACTAAATTATTTAAACCATGCAACCAACCAGCATTCGTCCTTGTCTATATATTTCGCAATTTTATTTCTACTTTCAGTTGTTGTAATACAAGAAACAACTTAAGCATGTCCCTCCTACCAGTTACATTTATTGCATTTGTTAGATCCGATAGAGTACAACTTAATTTGGCGTAACGCAATCAATTTGCGGTGAGTAATTCAGCCAGATACCATTTAGGATAGGAATCAAGCTCCCTTTAGTTCCGTCTTGTCATGCACGTATTATAAGTGCTCAACCAGTTTCATTAAAATTTACTTCGTTCATGATACTACTTCAGTTGTACAAGCAAAGCGATACACTGTCTTTCTCTCCTCAATCTAGGTTAGGTAAGTACAAACACTTCAATACTTCCTTGCTCCATTTATCTTTAGGAAGGAATCATAAGCAGAGGCCGGTTCTTGGAAGAGACAAGCCGTTAGGAATGTTATTAAGGAGAGATGAATGTTAAGAGGTAGATGAAGCGTGAATTAAGCTCGTTTCAAATAGTCAACATACCATAATCATCAAAATAATCGCATTTCTAAAACACAAGAACAGCGCTCCTACACATCCGGATGAATTTGGGTATCATTGCTCAGTCAGGGAACGATTATATTATGATTCTAACATGTCCTTGACTTGTCTATAGCGCGCTAGACTGCTTTCTTATTCATCCCTCGTCCATTTCGTAACAAGAAAAGGCGTATTTATTGTGTGGTATTACGGATTTACGCTTAGGATTTATTGGTGAATTTTATTCCAACCAAGACCTTCCATGGTATGGTTATTTTGTTGTCGAGCTTGGTTGAATGAATATTCATGACGAGACCTTTTATTCGGTCCGTCGTAACAGACTTTACCTCGAGAAAGACAATAGAATGTCACTCTCCATCCTTGCCATGAACTTTCTCCAGTTTCATCATTCAGAGAGCCCATTCTGTATTATTTTTAGAACTACAACCTTACATAACATTTTGCTACCTACAAGACCTAAAGCATACATCATTCATCATGCTGACGGGATGGACTTCCAAAGCAATTCTTGGAATTAAGCAGATCTTGTAGTGGTAGCTTTACTTGTTCCTGTTAACTTTCTCTACTACCATTACTTTTTGCATGAACATTGAATGGCACGACAATTAGAAACAGGGATTGGATTGTATGCACTTATGCTATCCTAAACCAACTCCTGAGCGTCTTCAAAATTAAATTAAAGTTCTGCAAATACCCTAGGAAATGTATATTCGTACGTGTGTGGCTGGAGGCTAGCTAACAAGTAACAAGGGAGGAAGGCTTTTCTAGTATTAAATTACAGAGTCAATTACGTCCTGCCATGAGCTGGAACTGAACTATAACTATGCGTTAGTGGTTGTGACATCCGCATCAATTAACTGACTTTACTTTTTGTACAAAGTCTGCTTAGCCACCGGAGGGTGTAGTACTTCGCAGGTATGGTAATACCTGGGATACGTTTTCCGGTAGAGCTAAGTCCCGTCAACCACTCTCAAATTCAGTATTGCGTCTAGTTCTAGTTCTAGTAGTAGGTTGTATATAGTTCCAGAAAGGTTTAAGCAACATTAATACAAAAAATACATACTGGATGATAATAAGGAGTGGGTATTAATTAATATGTTAGGTACAGGAGTATTCAAAATTAAGTGTTCAGAAGATTTAGGAGGTACTATTGGTGTGATATCGTCCAGTGAATGTTATACTTACGGGTATTTTTTAAGCTTTTGAAAGACCTACTGATTAATTAGTCATGACATTAGTAGAATTTGGCATTATCCACACACAAATCGGCCTTCAATTTACCCTTTCTTTACAAAAAATATACAGCTTTCACCAATAGAAACTGTCCATTGCGTAGTGTTAGTGTAGTACTTACTCCATAAACATACTTTGGTGCTATACATACTATGATATCCATCCTTTAATCGTACTTCAGCAACCGGACAAACACATTGCTATTAACACGCTGTAGCTTTTAATGCATTCGTAAAGGTTACCAAAACAAAGGTATTTCTCTGATAAAGATGGTTTATGTTTTGACTGCAAATAGCGCAAAACATTAATCGCCGCCTGTCGATCGACATGCCAGCAAGGGGCTAGTTCTCTCAATTTCTATTTAAATTGAAACTCTATAGACTAGTTATTGGTCACAGTGTAGGGTCTTGACCTGTATAAATAATGCAGAAGGGATACATACAACGGCAACTCACAAACAACGAATCCTTTTAGTTGGAAATATCTAAACCTCTCGTCTTGCAGTGTATTCTCTAAACTATCTATAATTAACGAATGTATGAACACTAAACAAAGCATTATGATTCACTAATGGGACCAACGAAGTCAAATTATGTTTACCAAAGAGGTGTAACTCTATACTACTGCATGACTGTTGACTCTCTCTCTAATATTTATATTGATTTGATCTAAGTAAAAGCAACTCCATTGCTCCATGTTCATGAAAATGTTATTCATATTTGTTTGTTTCGAGAATAATTAATTGATACGTCACAACTAAAACTACTATTTTAGGACAGCGGGTATCCTTGATGGATTTTGCAAGTTTGACCTAAATGAAGCATGAGTAAAATATTTGCTCTCGCAAACCACGATGAATGTTAAATCTTTATAGTACAGTGTGATAAATAGAATGAATTATTTCCCAATTACTACTGTTTTAAATGCTAACCTTTTAACGCTTAGTTAAAAATTAAAGTGCAACATACGAAATTCGGGTGTGTATGCAAAAAAAAGAAGAATTATTGCTTCAATCTTGCAACTTCCGCAATTTGTTCAAATCAAAATCTTTAATAGCACGGTAATTAACTTTTTCCAAAATATGTTAACTGTTTTTACAGTAATAAAATATAATTCCCTTACTTTTTTAATACAGTCAAATTATACAAGGAATAAAACTTGCTACATATTAACTAAGGAATTGTAGGATATAGAAATGAAGCTTGCATTTTTTATTCCCCTGTTTCCCTTCCCTTTCTCCCTATCTGTTCAAGTCTCAAGAAGACAAAGTCAGGAGTCATCTGTCACTCAGTTTTACTAGTATCTAACAGTGACACTGTATCTGAAGCTTTATTGAGTAGAATGAATGATGAAAGTGGTTTATGATGGTTATTCCTGGTTATATTATAACAGTCGTAGCAGTAGCAGTTCCAGTTCCAGTTCAGTTGGTTTGGCAGTGCAGCAAGCAGCAGTTATAATATACTCAATGGGGAAGTTGAGGATCACCTCAGTCTTTGTCCCGAAAGCTCCCGTTCCAGTAGTTCACACGCTTTCTCCAGTGATACCAGCTACCACTACTGTTACTACTAATACTGGAAACTCACCTTAGTTCTAGCTCTATTTACTTTCTTTCTTTATTCTATCCGCTAAAACCACTCAATATAGTTGTTACTTAACTTCTAACTGGATTTAGATTCTCCAAGGACTGTTAAAGTTTACATGGCTTCAATTTAAAGTTTAAAACCTCTTATAAAAGTTAGGGAAAAGTTTGATCTCGAATTCAAAGCTGGTAAATGATTTCCTTGAATGTTTTAAAAAGATAGTCCGCTCTATAAACCTGATACATTATCCTATTGCCATTTTACATAGAACCTGAACCTTTACATAAAGTAGAAGCCGGTGTGTCTAGATCGTACGTCTCGTTGACTTCAACTTCACATTGAAGACGGTAGGAATAAAATTTTGATGTGGTCATTTCTTCTCAGTTAATGGAATTCCCGTATAAGATCTAAAAGTATCTGTAAAGTGAAAGTATGTAGTTGGGGTTTATTTATTATACTACAGAAGAAAGTGACAAAGAATAGTAGCATATGTAGTAGTTTTATAGGACGTACAATACGCAGGAACTACCACTAGGATTTGGATGAGAAAACACTACCATGGAATTGTCATAATGTATTAAATGCACGTAAGTACGGAACCAACGTTTAGAGAGAGAGTAAGCTGATAATGATATTACTAATTTAATCATGGGTTCTTTCTTCTGGTGTTTAGACACATTGTTTAATTATTAATATCATTATAACATAAACTTTGGGGAAAGTTGTAGTAGCTACCTTGGTGAGAATGAATACTAACCCTATCCAGTTTTACTACTAGTACCTACTTCATCTTGAATAAGGTTACTCATTACTCTTTCGGTTATCTTGAGATTACTTTGGAATACTGAACCAAGGAAAGCTTGCTAACATTAATGGATATAAACATAGACGAAGCTGCTAAAACTTTCCCCATTAAAAGCGGAATAAAGTAGGGGATTATCAGCAGAGCCCAGCCGAAAACTGGTTAAGAATAATCTAAATTATATGAAGTAAACGGAAGCGGAAAGCTTCCTTGATAAGTGAGGCGTAGTTACGTCACTTATCTGTAAAGCCGAAGTTGAAGGAAGGAGACAAGTTTGAAATGATACATTTGAAGATTGTAATAATAGAAACACAATTTTTTAGAAAAAGCTCCGCTCATTCGCACTAACCGGAAGAAAAATATAATCTGCTACAGTTATACTTGATACAAAAAAGTCTGAACTTTTTTCTTCTAACAATATAAACACCAACATCAAATGATCAGCTTCTTCCACTTCATGTCAAGAAAAAGGTAACACTCCCTGGTTACCCCCTGCTAACTTTAGAAGGGTCTACACATAGAAAGTATCATACTGTGCCAACGGGGTCCTCAGCCTATAAAATAATATAAAAAAAGGCGAGGAACTTGTAGGAGGTGAAGCAAAGTAATAAATTTGATTTAATGTATGCATCCAGACATTGCAAAAATTCGGAATAGGAGCATCCTATATGATTTTAATGCAGCAGAGGTCTCAAAAAAATAATACTTCTGATAAGGAGTAAAAACTCTGGAATACGTTTCTATTATTAAGGTACCCCCAATCTAATATTAATAGCATAGCTCCCTTTCAACTTTCAACCTTGTCTCCGATGGTACAATATGTAGTAGCTCTATTTTAGAAGGCTAACAACTTCTCTACATAGTTGTCGAATAACAAGGAGGAATCAAAAGGAATGGACAAACAAATAAAAAGAACTCTAAAAAGAAAGTAAGGAGAAAGCTGATGGATATGACAGAAAGTGTTTGAATCGGAGTTCTCTTTCGGTGATAAATCATGGGAAATTCTACGTCTGCTGTCGGAGCAAGACTAAAATATTCACTAAGCACTTAGATGTTGTTTAGGCAAGAAGGGTGTATGTTGATTTCATATTGTGATATGATAATGGAAACGATGAAGCACATTGGCACGGGAAATACGGCGTTAAATTAGTAGCCAGTAAACCAACCACGTGTACTAAAGAAATAAAGTGTCGGGAATGGAAGTTGAGGAGTGTGAATGAAAGCTATGTAAATCGGAAACATAATTTATAACTTTTTAATCGCAACAGGGGAAGAAAGATAGTTGACTAGTTGAAATGAGCAAGTCAAAATTCAAAAACTTTGTTGAGAGCAATAAAAAATATATTCAATATTTACTTTTTAAACCCATCTCTTTCAAAGTTTGAAACTAAGTTTGAAGATTATTCAGGAAATAAGAAAATAAATATACTTTGAGTTAAAAGTGAGTTTGTTAGGGAGTACTCAACAAGTCAAGAAAGTAGGGCCCAATAAGTTTTGATTGCAGAAATGTACGTCAAAAATGTATAAGAAGGAATAAAAAGAAAAAGTTGTTCAAAATCAAATTTGAATAGCTCAGATTGCATGTCAGAAAATTCAAAATGTTTCTTCTTGATTGATCAAAGCTGTAAAAATACATAAATGAGAGGCGACAGCTTCCTTGCTCCCGGATCAAGTTAGTTGATATACACGGTTAGAAGGATGTAATGTAAGCTATATTGAAGAGAAGATAATGTATCAGTCTGTTAAATCAATCATCCAAAAAATACGTTAGTGAAAGTCAAGAAAATTAAGAAGGGCTTAAGTATTGGTCTATAGAAATGATAAACGGAATTACAATGAAAAAGAGTATACCGTATTTCCCGATTTAATTTCCCTGGGGAATTATTGTTTCAAATGGCCCGAACCCCCTGGGGAATTAAACCGAGGGGGGGGGGGAATTATTTCGGGGTGGGGAATTATTATTTCAAATGAATGAGTCGTCGTTTTTTATACAATTCGTTGATGCCATTTATTGTCAATGTCATTGTCAAACCCATTTTTACAATCATAAATCTGTTTACTTAACTACTACTAATTATACTACATCTATAAAGAGGTCACCAACAATGTCTTCATCGTTAGTTTCATCCACATTTCGAAAATACTCATCAATACATTCCTGTGAGTTTTGTGACTGAACTAAACTAAATCCATAGCCGTACTGATTTCCTATCCACGCCAAATTGTTTGTGAACTTTATTAATTGAGGTTGTTTTAGTATACTTCACTATTTCTAATTTTTCTTGGATAGATTTTGAGCTATATTGTTTACTTGTAGACATGTTTTAGAATTTTATGAACGTGCTGCAATCAAGCAAAGAAAGAAGGATAGAATGAATGGTCAAAAAATATGAAGAGTTGGAACTTCAAGTTATTTACCATCAAAATTTGCATATTTTACATAAAATTAACGATTATTGTTCAGATATGCATTCTTTCCAATGACCAATGTTGAAGAATTCAGGCAGATGTCATTTGGAGGGATGGTGAATTTTTTCCCCATGGGGAATTATTTCGGGGTGGGGAATTATTGTTTCGAATGGCCCGAACCCCCTGGGGAATTAAACCGGGGGGGGGAATTATTTAGGGGGGAATTAAATCGGGAAACACGGTAGGTAAGTTCGAAAAAAAACATTATTTAGGGAGGCATTGTTTAATTTCTAAACGATTAAGATACTAAATTCTATACACTTTCTTATGTCTTTAGGACCAAACGCAAACTCAAAATGGAATAAAATGCATACAAGTTCTAAGAACCTTCCTATTCCTACATTATACTGTAACACGTTATGCAAACATTGCAGTAAAGAGTTGAGAAAGAAATATGAATAAAATATCCAAATAATTGGCTAAGACAGACAAGACAAAATGAATGTCTAATGATTCTCCGGAACTGCGAAATTATATCAGGAATGGAAGCAAGTAAATGTTACGTATCCTAACGATATCCTAATGATTCACTGTTAACATATTTACTTGTAGTCCTTGTCTCCTCCCTTCCCCCGAAAACAATATACAGAAAAGCTTTGATTTATACGTCCTGAACAATAAACAGCAAAGCTGTAATGAAATAATAAAGATACACATCCATCCGAAAAAGAACTTGCCATTTGAGATGGAGACGTGCAAGTGCAATAGGCTCAGCTTGCTTTTCCTCCATGAATATAATACTTTGTATTAACAACTGGGATTTGTCTGTGACTTTAGTAAAGAAAAATTAACCGTTGTAAACGGGCGTAACGAAGGCTAGCGTGGGATATTGGAGGCAAGTTGAGACATTTTGTGGTGTTAGGGGCAAGTTGAGACATTTTATGGGGTGTTGGGGCAAGTGGAGACATTTGGGGAGGGGGGCAAGTTGAGACATTTAGATATGTTGGGTGCAAGTGGAGACATTTTATGGGATGTTGGGGGCAAGTGGAGACATTTGGGGTGTTGAGGGCATTGTGAGACATTATGGGGTGTTTGGGGTACTGTGACAAATTTTTGAGGTATGAAGTTGTCGAGGTTGTGGGTACCATTGGGTAGTAGAGTCTCACCTTCCCCCATGTGACCTTCGCAAGGTCATAATGTTAGACCAAGGTCAGTGGGGGTGCGCAAATAGGGTCGAATGAATTTATTGTAGTAGTAGGTTTTATTTGGTAAATAGAGTCTCACGTTGCCCCATTTGACCTTCTGAAGGTCATAACTTCTGACCTGAGTGTCACAAAACAATTTTGAAATGTCCTAGTACCGTATTTCCGGAAATTACTTCCCCGGGGTAGTTAATTTTCAATGGTCTCATTTGTAGGGGGGAGTTATACCGGGTAGCTATTGTTCAACCCAAAATAATCCTTGATTTTTCAGGATTTTTTTAAGCTCATTTTAAAATGAAATTTGGAATAAAACTCAAATTTATATGCATAAATTGATAATTTTTATACTTGAACTCGATGAATTAGAATTATAAATGTTTGGTATTAAATTTGATATAAATTATACACTGGTTTTTTATATTTTCTAGCCGGATTAAACTATGAAGACCAAATAAACTGATTGCACAATTTCAAACAAGTTAATCGTAATTCGTAGAACAGAACCCAAAAACTTTCTTTCAATTAGAAAAAAATAATTATACTTATTTTACTTAATTTTACTTAATTTTATTTCTCTACTTTAAAAAAATTCATATTGCCTAGAAAAGGTGAAATTAATTGACCTATATGATAGCTAATAAATTAAAGAATGATCGGTGTAGAAAAATTAAGGAAAATGTTAGGAGAAAATTGTCTACTAATTGTGATTTAATTTGTTGGAAACTGCAATCAGTTATCGGGTATTCATAAATTTAATCCGCCTAGAAAATCATTATTCATCTAAAGGAATAAAAAATAAATTTGATAAAAAACATTAATAATTCATCCTTTATCAAATTTAAGTAATGAATGCTTCAGCCTTCTTTACATAAAAACACTACTGCAGTGACAGTTTCAATTGCTTTATCAAGCCTTCAGAGATAAATATTTAATTTCTGAGCTTCATTATAAGGTATGGAGAAAAAATAGGGGGGGAGTTATTCTGGGAGGGGTAGTTATTTTTCAATAGGGTCATATGCAGGGGGGCGTTATTCCGGGGGGGAGTTATTTCAGGAAATACGGTAAGTACCTTTTCAACGATACCATGGTTGATAGGGGTTAGCATTGACG
This sequence comes from Hydroisotoma schaefferi, assembly GCA_034682405.1. Taxonomy (NCBI): domain Eukaryota; kingdom Metazoa; phylum Arthropoda; class Collembola; order Entomobryomorpha; family Isotomidae; genus Hydroisotoma; species Hydroisotoma schaefferi. The sequence goes on from JAQFZX010000692.1 coordinate 37,061, forward strand.
AATTTGTGACCTTTGACCCCACCCCCCAGGGGGTATGACCGAATTAGCCCATCTACGAATCCCCAGAGTTTCTTGACCCCAAGAACCGAAATCCGAAAACAGAATTTTAAAATGTTGAACGGTTCGAAAGTTATCGCTCCGACGGACAGTCAGTCAGCCAGTCAGCATGACAGAGCATTCACATAAAGGCTTCGCTACGCTAGCCTTAATAATTCCAAATAAAAATCTTGGTTTGATATCCTGAATACTAAAAATAATAGAGAGGGTAAACCGAGTTTATATTTTTTATGTTATGCATTATTCTCATTCTTAATAACAATATTTTGTAGACATCATTGCCAAGCTACTTTGTAGTTGCAAAATTATAATTTGAAATTGAGTAGAATACCTAGTTTAAGCAGCTTGGAACTGTAATTAATTTATAGACGCAGTTTTAGAGAGACTTAAACTAACTGTATTCCAGTACCAATTCCAATTGAAAACTGTGTTTTAAAAAAAATACTAATTCCTTCAAACGTACATGAGGAGGACGGAATATTGATATTATATAGTGCAGAAGTACCTCTTACGCGTAGCAGACTTCCTACTGTCTAACATTAAAGAAGAGTATTAAAACCGGAAGTACGTTTGCTAAAGAAGATAAATATTGACGTGACTTTTACAGTAACTGTATTATTATTATTGCCCAAGGCGGTCCAAGGAACTAAATAAGCCTTCTATTTGTTTCACGTGGAAACAGGAAGGCAAGAAGGAGATGAGGTGTATTGAGGAATTCTATGGGGAAACGCTACCTGCTTCCGCCGGTATTATCTTAGCGATTTGGAAACGTTATTAGAAACGGATTAGTCGAAAGAAGGATGATGATATTGGAGACGCTAGATTGGAGATGGATTACCGAAACCGAATGCAAACTTACATACAGAAGGGTGATGTTAATAATTAGTTTTTTGTATACCAGCAGACAGAGTGAGCAAGATTCGGTTTTTGGTTACGATACAAATATGCTTCGCTTTAATACAAGCTCATTCATACTTCAAATCATCAAAATTCAATATTATCCACGCATACTACCATATTAATTTTTTGCTAGAGTAAAAATTTAAGTGAATAGGCCTTCCAGTAGAAATCTAATCTAATTATACTGCATCAACGCAAGTGTGTCGTTAAATCAATAAAGTTTGCACACTTTATTTACCGATAATAATGCGTGCTTGACATTTTTTCTTCTACAATCCAAATCGATACCAAAATGATGCGTCTCCCGTTGAGAAAAACAGCATGCGATTCTCAAATAATGATCATGTCAAAGTAAAGAAACCTACGTACTACCAACATCTGAGTGAAACGCTTCGTAGACCTAGTTACACTTTCTGCCCTTTCACTGATACTTTCTGCAAGAAAGTTCATACCTAGAAAAAAAATCCAAATGATAAAATGTATTCTTAGCAGCTACCCTTCTACTGGCCCCAAATTAGAAGCAGTAGTAACCGTAAAAGTAATACGGTAGTTTTTAATGTGAGTTGAAGATGATCTTAAAGAAAAGTACAATGTCAACCGGCACGATATAAGATACCTTCATCTTGAGAGAACTGGAATGCGTCTTGATTTCCAATCATACTCCCAAGGGAAAGTATCCTTTCTATTGAACTGAACCGTACCCTATATAATTTGTCATTGTAAATACGCTGTGTACCGAGAAACTCGTGAGATTCTACTCACGTCAACATTAAAAAAAGAAGAAACCACAACCCCATAATCCATCCGTCCATCCTTTAAGCCGACTTTCCTAAGAGAGATGATACAAGATAGTAGATTGAAGGTTGAACTAATCTCAAGCGTTTCCTTTAGACACACTTCAATAAATAAATTAAAGGAGTGAAACAGTTTTCAATCTGTAATATCCTCTTCGGATGAAAGGAATAATGCAACTAGATAGAACTAGTACGTCGGGTAGTAGGGGCGATAGCTTACTTACCTGCTGGTGTTAAGAGTAAACGAGTCTGTAGAAATGTATGTATTTTTAGTCCAAGTCTATGGACAAAGTACAACTACAGCTTACTCAGCTATAGCAAACCTTACATTTCTAAAAAATTCATAGATTTCCTCCAGAGAAATGCATGCTTTCTTCTCCTTGAGTGGTGAAGTTCTGTGTTGAATCTTGTCTTTCCATAATTGTATGAGAGAGACAAGACTGTATAACTTTATTTGGAACTTGATGATGACTTTTTTTTTACTAAAGTAGGTTAGGTGTTTGAACACTCACCGGTAGTTCATTAAATATTAAATTAGACAATAGGACTGACCAGCCCAGTAGAGGATCGTGTACTCCCCGTGGTTAAGACCGCACTCAGGTCATCAAAGAGAGCGTGTATATTCTAAAGCCATACCTGTGGACTTTGGAAATCATGGTGTGGTAACTCGTTGTACCGGAAACCACATTCCTGCATTCCCTGTTGTATTTTTGAGGGACAATTTAATTTGTAGGATATGAAAGTAAATATTGATGATATACTCAAGGGTGGAGGTATTCTTTTACAGTTTAAAATGAGTTTTACATTTTTAACATCTTATAATGAAATAGTGTGTAATTGGTTTTTACTAAAAAAAACCGTACCAAAATCAGAAAGAGTTGTCAACAAATTATATGCTATACAGGAAGCGTATACTTGGTTCCTGACGATCAGTTCCTTCCTCTGTTATGGTATGGTACAAAAGTGTCGTTTTTAACATTTGGAAACAACAATTTAATTTTACACCTAGATAGTAAAATAAGTCCACTTGTAAACGGATGAAAACGCCATATATTTTAAACGGAGCTGCTTATAGTAATCAGAGAGATTTTTCAATATGAAATCGTTTGCTATTTTTTCAGCTTTAGAAATAACTTGACTTTTTTGAAACAACAAACTTAATTAATTAAGCAAATGTAAACCAAAGGTTTAGAAGAGATATGATTCTAGTTTATTGTTCTCGTTGAAGCATGTAGGATCCTTAAGCTGTGTTATTTGAGTTGAAGATTACTTTTAAACTTCGTGATTGAATTGAATGCAAACAGTAAGATGAAGGTATAGTTCTAAACAAATGTTTTCCCTTCAACCCAGGTCGCTTCTATATTTACTATTTGAATGATCATTCGCATTTTGAGCTTGATAATATGCAGCGACGAGAATCAAATGTATTAAAAAGTATTGACAGAATAACCTTTACTACAAGCCTAAGCATTAAAGAAGAGACAAGGTTATACAACTCAAGTCACAACTGTAAATAATAAAGAAAGGAAACGGATATGAAGCATTGATGGGAGAGTGTGTAGTGTGTAGTCAATTTTTTTATTGACACAAGAACTCCCTCAAGAATTGCTTCATCCAAGCGGCAACCCACATGAATGAATGATAGAATACTGCTGGTTTCTGTATCAGTCTGTAAATTTCACAAGTACCTTATCCCTGTCTCTCTATATTTTAAGGTTCTGTACGAGTTTGCATTGCTGAAGTAGCTAGCAAGGAAACTGTCCTAGAGTCAAAATAATTCTTCCGGGAATGGGAAAAAAGTAAATGAGAATTGATGCTTATCCAACCAGCAGCCAGATGTCTTTGGAACAGTCGTTAACTCAAAAGCTGTCTATAATTGAAAAAGATTCCTCATCCACCTCCTCCCAAGACGGTCACTCGCGATGTCTAAGTCCATATCCCCCAGTAAGTCCAGCTCCCACAAGTCCATGTGCGGACGATACAAGTCCTCGAGAAAAAAAAATCTCATTTGGAAAAGTTACCGAAAGTCGGATTCCACGCGATGATCAAATAACATCGGGATCGTCATCCTCTTCAAATAACCCGTCGCATAACTCTGTCCCCTCTTCGGGTTCGGGGAATAACCATAAAGGGTCTTCTACTCCGGCCACTCCCACTAGTCCTAATATGGGTAGTAAATCTAAACACTCCTCAGGCTCGGAACATAAGGGGGGCGAAAAAGACAAAGCTGTAAAGACTAGGAAGATTTTTAATACTTGGAGATCTGTTTGTGGGAGAAAGACCAAAGATATGTTCAAACGGTGGAAGACGTTACCGGAGCATCAGGCTGCGGATTTTGATGATTTTGGTAATGAAATGGAATACAAAAGTATAATGTTTAATTTGAGAGGAACTTTAAACTTAAAGGGAGCTATTACTTTAAATTCAATAACTTACATAAACATTATATAGCTAAAACATTCATAACCACAAACAATGAATACAAACAATTTCTCACTCCTTTAAACGTTCTTGGAGGCTTTTGTACTCTTTTGTATTGTTATCTTAACTGTCGTAAAAACGCTTCCTTCTTCCATTAATAAAGGGAACAGTTCAACTCCACCTTGTACCCCAAGTACACCCGGACCTACAGGGAACAATGCAGACTCAGGAATGGGAAAAATTAGAATGCTCGTGAAAAAACATTCTGAAGTGGAAATCTCGACTGCAGATGATACTCAAACAAGCCAAATGAAGTCTTCCACAGGATGGAGTGTCCACGTTTGGGGTGATTTAGTTAGTTAGCTCAATTTGTAAAGAAAATGTTCACAATCTGGGCTCTCTAGGCAAACATCATTCACTAAACTTGCTTCTGTTTTACAACTGTTAAAAAGTAATATGCTAGAAACTCAATGCTAGGACAGGGTCCTTGAGAAATATTTCAAATACAACAAGCCAAGGGCCCAAATCCCTTTGAAATATAATATCACCCAACTTAGTAGTTATTATGGAAGAAGAAACGAGCCTTGTTAGCGTTTGCAGTTGTAAAATGAAAGGTTTCCCTTGTCCGGTTGCTCAAAAGGGAGAAAGCATGAAATGAGAGTGAAAGAAAACACTTGAAGGTTTTGGGTTCTTTACTTTTTTTTCATCTCTCATAAAAAATGTACATACAAGGGGAACACAAGGATGTTGTTCTTATTCCGTGATCCATAAACGTGAATATCATCATTATCATATCTTTAGCTGACTGGAGTTGGGAGTTCCCTTGTATAATTTTTTATAAAATATAGTGAAAGCAAGTTTTGAAGTTGGCTGACTGGGAGTTTCTGAGAGTAAGGAATTCATCTTTTTGTACGAGGACGAAGGTGTTATACCTCGTTTGTCACGTTCCCTTCTGCTTTCTTGTTGGAAGAAAGTCGTACATAGATTTTGTCACTTGGACTTTTTCTGAAAGTGATAAATCAAGGGCTTGACTACTCTCAGTTTATATTGTTTAGGTTTTTTTCACTTGCCATTACAACTATTCAAATGGCTTGTATTCCGTATTTGGCTCATCAGTTAAGAAATATATAGATTTAACCTCAAGGTTATTTCGTACCTCACGTTCTGTATGAAATCAGATTATATATTATGCGTCGTTACGTTTGTTTCGTTATTTAGGTCAATGCGTAGGGGAAAGCGGAAATAGAGCATTATTGTTTATTACCTTCACTAAAAAATTTGATGATAATACATCATCGTATAGGGTAAAATAAAATTGTTATGGTCATTGTCATTGATCCTGGCAATTAAAGAGGCTAATAATGTATCTCAGGTTTTTACTTACAAACAAACAGGATTTTAATCCCTAGAAAATCATTTAAAAATCACTATGTTTATCATAAAGAATTAATTCTAGAAATGTTTTACCCTTATTTCTTGTAAAAATAGCAGAATTTTAGGGAAGAAGCAGGCAATAAATGTCAATGTAACCTGAATGGCTTACCAATTGGTTCAAACATATTCTAAATTGCATTTAACAGCCCAATGAACCCTTTAGGCATTTTGCTTTACCAAACTTAACCTCAATAACTTATCTACATTTTTTTCCATCTAATTCCATATCATTTCTTTGATCTCTACGATGAGAAAAATAACCTTATAAAAATGTCTCTAAACTTTCTGAAACAGCAACTTACGTCCAAAGAGGAAATGATGAGGACGAAGCCGAAGCAGAGGAACCTCCTCCTGGTCGAGACTTTCTATCAGATTTCCAAAAGGTGAAACTAACCCATTTCTTTCGTCATGTCCTCGACATGAACCATGATGACGTGATTTCTGCAGCCGATTTCGTGGCATTGAACCAGGTGAGTATATTTATTACCCAACCTACTCATGTCCAAAAAGTAAAACGAGGTTACCAGTCGCTATTATTAGTCGTTTATAATCTAAAATAATATACATGAACTTTCAACCATCAACTATACTACTAGCGTAGTTTCTCCCACCCTTGTCATTTCTAAATGAAACGTATACTTACTTTGAAAAAACTCTATTTCGTTGATTAAATCCAATGCTAAATTCCGTACGCTCTACCTTTTTTATAAGTAAACTGTGGATTTAGGCCAGAAAGCAGGTTTGAAACAATAATGTTGGAAGTAAAAACCCATTAGCCGCACACGCTTTTTTTGTACAAGTAAGGAGAGGCTATGCCCTGTCAATTTAATCGTGGTACAAATTTTTAATATGTATTCCTTTTCTTCACGAAACACCATTGCCAACTTGCATCAAGCATACCTACATTAATGTAAAATCAATGCTTAGCCTAGGGACTTTCATTCAATTTCAGTAAATTATAGCCTGGACCCTCACCAGCAGCCCAAATAATTAATTGCACTATGGTCTCAAACTGAAAGGCTTACTGAGCAAAAATAAAATCTACAAAAGCAAGTGGAAATCATTTCTTCTCTTCTTGACAAATGGTCACAGCTATAAAGCAGCTAGTTCTATTAATAAGGTTCGCTACTAAAACAATATAGTCTGCCTTAGAAATTGTTAGTCTCAATCAATTTTGATAATCTCGGGAGCATATACTTTCTGTCTACTATTTTGAGGCCCATTTAAAAAAACAACTTATATTTTATTGATGTATTTACCACGATAATAGCTTCCTGGCTTTCGTGTAAGTGTAGTAATAATAGTCAAAGTGTAAAAATAAATGTTAGTGAAGAAAACTAGCGAGGAAATCTTGCCCCTGATTAATTATTATTTCCCCCTCAACCTTGTCCATTATTAAGTAAGCTTTCCCCTTGCATAATCCATTACGTATTCTACCTTTACACGCAACTTTTCTGAACACGTACCGTAAATCCCGGATGATAAGGCGCAGTTTCTCGTTTTCATAAACTTTTTCCCTTTCTTAGATAAGGCGCCCCGGATGATAAGACGCACTAAATTTAGGTTATTAACTAATCTAAATAAATTCGATTCGAATAATTTAGATGATGGTGATGACAAATTTGATGGTTGGAGATGGAGATGGGCGAAGATAATTACCGTCTTTCCCGATTTAATTCCCCCCCGGTATAATTTCCCATGGGGTCCGGGCCATTTGAAGTAATAATTCCCCATTGGGGAAAAAATTCCGATCCCTCAAATTGAAGCTTTTTTAATGAGATATTGAAAGTTAACTTTCTCAAAGGATGTTTAACGGTTTTAAAAGAGCAATGCCTAAAATAATTTTGAGAACGGTTGTTTTACCATAAAAATTTCAAATTAATTTATAATTAGAAAAAGCAGAGAATGCGTTTTTTTACTAAACTTTAAAATGTTTTTTGTAATTCAATTAAGGAACTACTTTGGAGAATGAACATATAGGAAACAAAAAATTACTAGTATGAACATACCTATGTGAAAAAACTGAAATTTTATCATTTCCTGAATTCATATTCTTTAGTTTAATTGGATTCTTATTCACTCAATTTCAGTTTTAAAATAATTATGAATTACTAGAAACGGCTGGTTAATTTTTTTATTTTGAAAGACAAATTCAGCAAAAAAAGTTCAAAAAGTCTGTCTTTTATTGGAACTTTTAATTAAATTACTACTAAAATTATCAAAAAGTCTGGGTCCTAAACAAAAAATTCGATTGAAATAATAATTCCCCACCCCGAAATAATTCCCCTCGGTTTAATTCCCCATGGCAAACCGGAGTTTGAGAAAATAATTCCCCAAGGGAATTAAATCGGGAAATACGGTATTACATTTTCGATTTTGATGAATGTAAAAAGTTAAATTAATATGACGAATTGATAAAATTTTCCTAAATTATGGCGCTCCTTTGCATAAGGCGCAGGACCTCAAAATCCGTCTTTTTTAATGCATAAGACATCATCCGGGATTTACGGTATTTATTTCGGTGAAAGCACCTCGAACTTAATATACGAGCTTCATATGCCATACGCGTACGCATTTTCATATGCTAAAATAATGCTGAGCGATGAGTAAATGGTTTACTCTGTTATGCCATGCCAGACTCGTGAACTTCAATTTCAGAACTAAACTTTGCAATATTATATGCTATTTCATGTTACGCTACATGATTCTAGTAAATAGTAAATGGTATAAAATGGGTACAAGTGAAAAGAGAGTTAAAGTTTTGAACGAGTTTGGTGAACATTATGTCACACTAATAGTTTCATTGTAGTTCCGCAGATTTCCTGTCATGACATCCTCGTCCTAAGAGTCACACCTACCATAAATAACATACTGTCTCTACATGATTCGTTTAAACTGACACATTAAATGTAGTAGATGGGCAAACGTACAGACATTAGATGTGAAATTCAAGTTAGATACACCTCTGCAGATTTCTCTTTACTTATTGTTGTTCCATTATTTATGACACGGCCAAAAAATGCTATTTTTCGCATGCTTTCTCATCTTCATTCAAGGGAGACGAGAGGAGGAGATATTATTAGGTGGGATGTTGTTATGTTATATTTAAGTGTTAACAGAAGAAGAAGGAGCTTAAGGTCTATATTTATTCAGTCATTAAAAAAACTATGAATGGAAGATTACCCGTTGGTACTACATGTTTTGTAAAAGAAGATAACCATGGAAGATTTGTGTGCATTAAATATCAGCTTTAGGAAATGATGTCGATACTTTAGAATTTTTATAGCCGGATTTAGAAGGGCTTTGGCTGAAGCCGATAAGCCAACTTTTCAAGAGATGATGATGAATATAAGCTTGAGTTTAATTTTCGTCCTCATATTTTATTTATAGAAGGGGTTTGTTTCAAGATAAAAATAGAGAAGAACGAGATATAGTTTAGTCAATTACATTATGGACATTTGGATCAGTAAAGTTTTTATATTAATTTACTAAGATTCCATAAAGACTCAAGACTGAATATTTCTGGAATAAAAGCGGTTTGTATTAATGCAAACAATGTTGAATATGCGAATAAGTCCGCAGATCCGCTTCACTACCAGAAGAGCAGTTGGCAGTTTTAAAACTTCCAAAATTTGTTATTGTACATTTATCATACACATTTGACGTCACATTATTTATTTATGTATTTACGTTACGTTTTACGGTTTTTCTAAACTTTCACTGTTGAATAATTACAGAGAATCCGGCACTACATCGAGTGGTCATCGGAGTGTATAGAGTTCCACATACTCAAAGAAGTCCACTCAGGCTTTCTTGAGTGCTTTCTTAACCAACCACTGGACGATTGCTCAGTCATGTATTACTGCAGTTCCGAAAGAGGTAGCAATGTCTTAATGTACACAACAAAATTTAAAAGTTGAACCTTGCAAAATTATCTAGTAATTTAATTTATTCGAGGTATAAATCATTTTAAATTGTACTGCCATTACCAGTTAGGAAATCTGCATGCGATGCACTACCCCTTGTATGTAAATATGCTTATTATTGCCCAAATGAAAACAAAATTTAACATGCAACCCTACCGGTTTTATTTTTCAGAAACGAGAGAGCACGTAAATATCGAGGAATGGTTGGACATTTGGGGTGAACTTTTAAAATCCGCCAGAGTAATGGAAGCCCTCCCTCTTTGGCTTCAGTATTTTCCAAAAATATTATTTCAAGTTATTAATAAATCGGGTAATTTAATCACGTATTATCTATGAAACCTCATTTATGTTATAATAAACATATTTTGAACATATTATATAATAAACATACTTCACAAAACAAAACATATTTTGTCGCACAAGTCAGATCTCAACTATATTATACACAAAACAAGTTCTTCTGAACAAAGTCCTTCGCACTCTGTTCATTAGTAACCACAATACCACAAAGTACAGGAAATCCGCCTCTGCAATACGGGTGCCCTTATTTCATTAGTTCCAGTACTTAAAACCATTTAAAAAATTTAGAGTCACAGTTTATAATCCTGATGCTTGTGGTAGAGAAAGCTTCCTTCTCCCATTAAAATCTTGTTAGCACAATCCTACCATTACTACCACTACTACCGAGTAGGTCCAAATAGGACCAACGATGACCATACCTGACCTCGCCCGAAGGTCATGAAATTTTTGTCACTTAAACCTCTTGCAATAAGAAGTATAAATGCGAAAACGGCATATTCTTAAGTAGCCCCCTATTCAAGATATCCAAGTTTTAGTTTTTTTGACCTTTAGAACGGTCTCACGGTCATGTGTTTGAATATTTTGGACTTTT
>JAQFZX010000693.1:0-47424 GCA_034682405.1 Hydroisotoma schaefferi
TACTCTCTTGTCTATGAAAGAAGGGATGAATAATTTCGTAGCAAAGCCATGGATTTAGTTATTGGAGTGATGAAGTCCACATTTGAGGACACACCCATGTGGAATAAACGCTTTAGAATTTCTTCACCGCTTTCTACAAAACAAATTAATATTAGTTCTCCTTTACACATAAGATTGAGACGGTGTTTAAAAACTTTACCTTGAGCAAGGATGACAAATTCGTGAATTTTATCAATGAGGATGTCTCTGAGGTGAGAGTTCTCCTCTTCGATTAGTTGCAGAATGGACTCGACGTAAAATTTGCTTGCTCCTGAGAAAAATCAAAAAGCCAATGTTTGATATGATTATTAGTTAGCACCTGCTTGAATTTTTCTTTTGTTAGCATTTATCTTTACCAGGAGAGTAAGTAGCGTGCTTTAGGGCTAGATTGAAGGCTAGCGTTCTGCAACTATCATTTTCAGAGTGCATTAAAGGATTTAAATTCTGGTAGAACTGATTCAGAACCCCAGGATTACGGGTTGAAAGGGTGTCAAGTTCTTGCAAAACTGGAACCATCTCTACAAATAAACCACAGGTTTGTATTTGTATTCAGTTGAAATTGGTATACTCAATATCATGAAGAAAAGTTTAAGTTTACCGTCATGATTGCTAGCGTGAACGAGCCTATCATTTAGTGAAGAAATTGTATGAACCATGTAGGAATTTAGTTCTATGTTTCCGGTAAGATTCGAAGCACCGGTTACAGCAGAAGGGGTCACAGGAGGACCACTCCCACTTGGAGGAACTAATGACCCGATAAGATTTTGTAGAGGAGCTAGATCCACATAATACTTGACTGTTGAGAACTCCCTGAAAAGTTTGCAGTTTCCGTGAAGTAAAGAAAACATAATATGAAACTACTCATAAGCATATCAGCATACCTCATAGTTGTGTAATGTGGACTTAGAAACTCCTTAACCTCTTGTGGACTGTTTACAAGCAAGTTGTGCAGAAGTACTGAAAAACGGCTTAGACTTGAGCTGTAGTCTTTTTGAACCCCATAGTTCTGTAAATAAGCAAGCATAACGTGCTTAAACCAAATATTTAATTATCCTAGAGAAATGAAATAGGAAGAGGTTGGGTCGTACCTTGAAAAACTTAATATACAACAGAAATGCTGGCTGAAGGGTTTTAAAATGCTTCAAGATGTGCGGCTGCATCAGCTCAAAGAGGGAAAGATAGACGACAAAGGGTATGTTGTGATTTTGCTGGTGGAAAGCCAAACCTTCGAGATGTACACGTCCTTCGAGTAAAGTTCCCATTAGTTGTAATTGCCTAATAACAAGTTTGAAGTTAAGTTCTACCTTATCATTTTCCTCAAACACTACAAACTTCCGTGAAATTAATTTACCTGATCAAAAGAGTAGGATGAAGGGATGCCAACTTTCTGAGACAGATTTCATAGTCTCGAGCAGCCTTCTTGGCCCAATCCTTTCCTGGTTGAGGATTCGCAATGGCCGTGACTAGTCCGTGAGAGATTGTATCCAAAACTGAGGATATGTCATCGTCCGTTAGGCTTAGCTCGTCTGCCTTCCATTTCCAATTCTCTACAAGTATCACTTCCGGAAACTCCACGTACACTTGGCAGATAAATCTCTTGGTACACGGAATTCTACCCCTGTGGTAACAAACAAATTAAATAACAACAAAACATAAAATACATGTTCTTATGTTTACCCATGCCTACTTTTTATTAACCAGAGAAACAATGACACCATCTATGAGGCCTTTTTGTTGTTGACAACACTGAAGCCACAAGCGGACTCTGTCTTGAATTCCTTTTTTCGAGGTTTTCAAATTTTTCTGTGGAGCAGGGTGAATGGTAGGTCCTAGCAGATTTGAGATGGAAAACTTAGTGCTTTTCATCTCCACTTGGCCAATCTCTTCCACGATATACTCGGCCATAACAAGCAACTGCAAATAAATATATTATTCGAAAAAACCATCAGTATTTATTATTTACATACCTTTCCAGGTGGATGTAGAGTTCATTTATTTCATTACCTGTGATCCAGTTAGCTGAAGCACCGATAGGTTCGGCTGATGTTTAGGCACGTACTTATCGACACCCTGCCAAAGTTTTGGGTTGGAGTGGGTCGCATGAATCAGGTCCAAAATGGAGGTTGGGTCATACCTACAATCAAAAAGTGTTAAATTTTCCAAATATACACGTAATCTTGATAAAGGAGCTGAATTATAGCATTTCTTACGAGGAGTCAAACGTGGCAAGAAATAGATTCAAGCATCGTTGTATAGTTTCCCATCCCGCTTGGTGAACCAATGAGGTCATCAAATAAGATCGGCAATTGGACTGGCTTTCATTTCGACCAAAAAGAAGGGGCAACTGTTGAATCCAATCAGTTTTCAAAATAAAGTTTTGTACTACCACAATAAAACAAATAGTAAATCAACAGAATAAAACAAAAAAAATCAGCACCTGAAATTCCAAAGCATTCCTCACAATACATGGTTCAATGTCAACAATAGTGTCCACCAGCTTTCCTAATACTTTAGATGACGCTTCATAATTATCAGCCTGGTCCTCCCCAACATCTTCTACAGCACCGCTGCTACCAAAATGCGCAGAATGTCTTCGGAAAGAGGCATGCAGTTCTTCCCCTTGTAAAGGGGGTGCTGAAGACCTCCTCCTATTGGTTAGAGGTGCGGTCAACCTCAGCAGTTCTTTGGTCATTGTTTGAATATCCTTGTTGTTAGAGTTAAGCTCCAATTTGTTGAACTTCAAAGGACTGCTTTCAATTCTGTGAGTGATAGTTCGAAGCGTTCCTCCACCGCTTGTTTTTGCTCCTAAAGGACTTTCCTTTCGCTTTTCCTTTATGGAGGGTAAGTGGAGAACCGGGCGGGAGGTGGATGACTGCTCAGCCACCTCGCACACTTCCATTTCTTCTTCGACGCCACAGCGAGATTTGAGCAGGGCGACAAACTTTTCCCCTCCGGATGCACCTCGTTTCCACTGAAGGCGAATGAATAGGTGCATGTAGGGAGCGTTTACCACTGCAGCCGCCACGAGATCTTCTGTCTGCTCGGTTACCGTGTCCAGGCAATATAGCATCGCTCTGATAATAAGGAAGCGGTAATTTTACTAGACTTTTGTGAGATAATTAATAAATCACTGTGAATGACAAGCAGTTGTTTGAAGTTTACATACGTCATAGATTGGACAGGCACGCCAAAATGCTGAACGAAGAGAATAAGATGATCAATATCAAGGCCTTGCAGGGCTGCAGAAACTAACCGTGAGTTATTCGATCGAATCATTCTCAATTTAATCCAATCTGGGTAAAAACACACTTCTTCTGAAGTATTCAGAAGGAAGCCTTTGGGTAAGGCTTCCTCTGCTTTGGGAAACCAAATATCCAGCAATTCATTGTACTTCAAATCCTTAGACTTGCTGCTGCTGCCACTGCTACTACTATTACTCCGACCTTTCTCACTGGATGCTGCTAGTAAATGGGCAGAATATGATGACAGGAGGAGCACAATTGCATGAATGACCAATATGTTCATCGTAGCCTCCAATCCTTCAGAACTCCATTGGACCAAAACTTGATCCAGTGTTTCCGACCAACTGTAGGTCTCCTTGTGGGGCTCCCTTACCTTCGATCCATTTTCAAAACGTTAATCAATTAATACTTGGTTCTTTAAAATATTATATACTCACTCTCTACCAGAATAACGCTTACTTTTTTCATGTGGTTGCAAAATATGTCAAACAAAGAGTCGAAGCACTTGATATGTTTAGATGTCATAGTGGACATGAGAACATTCCTTTCGACAACCAACTGAGCCACATCCAGAGCTAACCCTTCAATATCACAGTCATCACTCAAGTGAAGCCATGTGCTCAGAAATTCTAAGTATCTAGTGACCCAGATGGGTTCATTCTCTACTTGAATTGCTTGTCTTATTAAACGAAGAAGGCTTCCTTGGACTTCAGAAAAAATCGGAACGGTAGGAAGGCAGTCTAAAAGCCAGTGCTCTTCTCCATCTCGGCCTTCCGTTGATGAGTGTGATGACGAGGATGAGAGCAGCATCTGGAGGGCCTGAACATATTAAAAGAAATCGTCGTTAACTTTTGTGGAAAGAACATCTTGCCAACTCGAATATTTACATTTATATTTACATGCTGTGGTGCTTTGGAATGTTGTAATAGAGTATACCCACCTGTAAAGCTTGTGCCCTATTTTGACTTTTTGGAGAGCTTAACCGACGGAAAAAATACTCGACAACTTCCTTCGCTTCAGTGTTTGCCACGGAACTCTGGACAATTTGCTATACAAATTTAAAAAACCAGATCCAAGAAGAATTAGAGAGTATTTAAACCACATATTTAATGTTAGAGAACAATGTGCATTAATTAATAGTAATAAATGTACCTGAAGGTGATGAAGAAGCTGAAGGAGCTTAGCATCCTCTTTACTTATCTCAACAGAGCTTTTAAACTGTTTCCTCGGACTATTCTCAGGGTGAGCATTTTCCTCCGCCGTCATTCGTTGTTCGAGAGTCAATGCCTTGCTCAGACTGTCCATATGGCCCATCATGAACTCGCAGAGACACTGAACCGGAAGGATTTCAAACGAACCCTCAGAAACTAGTCGCGACAGCCAAGGCATAGGCTCTGAGTTTCGTTGAATAAGGTCAAGCAAAAAGTCTGGATTACGCGATCTGCAGAGTTGGTGTCCAAGGTTCATTTGCTCATTCCACGATTGAAGCTGAGCTAGAACTGAACCTGGGGGTGTCCTAGGGGAGCCAAACGGATCCATTCGCATCAGCTAGAAGATACATACAAAACTGAATATTATACTGATCACTGTTGGGTTTGCTAATATCACTAAGTAAACACGAAATACCTGAGAGATTAGGAGACTGTTCCGTTCATTTATCGGAGTCTTGGACGAGGAGGCCGCCAGATGAGTTTCAAATTCCAGAATTTCTTCCTTCTCCATCGCCGCTGTTTGGAGCTCTCGAGCAATTATCTCGTCGCTAGATTCCGTACTTGACGCCGTTGGAAAACTGAAATGGCTACGCAGCGAAGGTAAATAAATGAAAATTCTACCCACATGCCACTTTATTTATAAGAAAACCAGGACTTACTTCGTCATACACATTTCCATACACACCTTCAAAATCGGATAGTCGGTCCAACCAGCTTGGCCAAAAGTTGTTGGGTTCTGGGCACAAATTATGCAAAGCAGTATCCATACTCTCCAATAGAATTTTGAAATGGTGAGTTTAGGAGGTTCGTACCTATTCGAGATTAATCCATTTGTTAACTACTTAAATAATAAAAATAAATAAGTTGGGAGCTAAAGAAATTATATCTATAAGTAGTACCCTGAGGGTAATGAAATATTCTCTGGATGCCTATACTCCGTAATTCGGAATAGGAGTTCGATCAACTCCAACTTTTGAAAGGGAATGACGGATTTATGAAGGGATGATCGACAAATCGCTTGTTCGACTAAGTCAAGCGCTTCGGCAGGATTCACAGCATGTTCCTTAGAGAGTCCCATCATTAGCGTGTAAACGATAGAGTTTTCTTGTGGCACTATTTCTAAACACAGTCTGAAAAATAAATTCTTTTCCGATTCTGGAGGCCAGCCATCTTTTGCCACGAGCTCGTTTATTGGATCTTTCAGAAAAATCTAAAAGTTTCGAAAATATTGAAAACTAAAAACTTTAAATTTGGAAAATTATTTGGATGTCAGAAAAATAACTTACCTTATTTAATGCGACCAAGAACTCTTTCTTGCTAGGAGAAAACTGTTTTGGGACAACTGTGTACATCCATGAGATCGCCTCTTGCTGCATCCCTGAGACTAATTTTCTAAAGCTCTATACAAGAAAAATAAATACGTTCTAAACTCTAGTTATAAAATATAGAGCAACGCATTTTCACAGGTTTAAATACTACTATAATCTATAACTTACATTCAGCGTTGTGGTGTCCTTTGACTCGACACGGACAGCAGCAACCGCTGAAGCCTCCCTTACTTGTGGCGAAACCGACATAAACATAGACAATAGAATAAGATCCGTTATGGCAATGAAGGCTCTCTCCTTGCAATCTGGCAACCACACGATATCCTATTGAGAATCAAAAGCGAAACATTGACTCGATATAACTTTTGCTATATAGATACTTCTTGTTGAAATCAATTACCCGAGCTTTCATCAGTCCCTTTATAAATTTGCTTAAATCAACTTCAAATCGAGCAGCTCGGACTATTTCCCTCAGAAGTAACCTCAGAGCCGGATGAAAGTCCTCTCGTTTTTGCAGCAGCTCTATGAAAATGTCAGCTAAAACGGACCGAGATTTCTTGGCTCCAGAAATTATGGCTCCCAAGAGCGGCATATTGTTTGGGCTTCTTTGGGGTGACAGCTCGTTGTAAATTATTTGATTTAAAACGTGTCTCAAATTAGTCTCGTTGTCTCGTACCATTTCTCTAAAACCGTTTAAAAGTTTCAGTTTAATTTGGTTTCACAACTAAAATATTTTATAGAGTGTAAAAAATTAGATTCTACATTATTGGCTAACCTCAAAGCAACAGAGTAGAAATGGATTAAAGGCTTCGTCTTCAGTCGTAGTTTAGAAATCTGAGTGACAACCTCAGCATCAACGGTTGTGTTACAGTTGGCATTGACACACAAGTGTAGCAACAGCTCTTGAGCATATCGTCCACTCTTTCCGTTGTGAAGCCATTGCTCGATCCGACCGACAATGTAACCTCGCACTGCCGAAAGGCCACATGCCATGGATAGACTTTTCAGTAAATTTTTCGGGATTTCCGGTGCTTTTTTGTGGATTGCGTCGACCGCAAAATCCATAATCAATCCCTCGAGCAATGACTCTTGATTCACGTACCTAAAATAAAAACCCGAAAAATTTATTTGAACCCGTATCCTATCAACGTTTTAAAACTACGTTAACGTAATGATATAGCCGGGGTTTGATGATACCTATTATGCAAAGGCAAGTCCTCAATTTCATAGTCTTGCATTAAGTCTTTCAGATCCTCTTGAAAGCTGGGGTCATCCCCATAAGGATTGATCAAAGGAGACGATCCACCCCCAATGCCCCCATCACTCGGAGGAAGTAAGGTACTTGGAGGGAGTTGTGTTCCAAAAGAGGTGATTAGGGTATCCACTATCGGTTTGAAATGTGGAAGATCCACCCAGTTTCTCTCTCCAGAGCAATCCTCCATCCACAACTACAAACACAAGTATACACATAAAAAATACCCTCCACAAAAATATACAAGTCTCCAAAAGCCTAAATCAACCTGAATAAGAGACGTCGGCCACCGAGCAGCTTCAGAATGCGACAAAGCAAACATTGTAAGCCCAACTTGAGCATAAGGCGGTGTGCCACCAGTGGTCTTGACCTTTGACTCAATCCCCCCAGCCTTTTTGTTTGAATATACCAAAGAAAACATTGCATCTTGGACCGAAACAGATTGAAAAACAAGTGGGTAATTTTTAGCTGCAAGTAGAAGGTTATTGCATAACTGCAGCTCGTCTAAATCCTTCGTCCCCTTCAGTTTTCGAATTCCACCAATGATCAATCCCTGTAAAAAGTAAGATCTATTTTAACACAGTTCTTATCTCCCAAACCCTTTCATACCACACAGCCATCCCTACAAATAAACATATAGAAACCTGAGCATTTTCAAACTGTCCACTCTTGTCAGCTTTTTCCAAAATGGAGAAAAAATTTGTGGCGGACAGGTCGCCCGGATTGATTTCTGCGCTGATTTCCAACGGATCCTTCTTCAATGACTTATCTTTAGATAAAGAACTCGATGATTTTGATAAGTGAGGCTTACTACTGCTACTGGCACCTCCAACCGACGTTGACGTTGACGTTGACGTTGACGTTGACACCAAGGGGCGACTTTTCTTGCTTGGGGGTGCGACTGACAGGATACTTGACGACGACTCCCGTTTCACTGATGACGTCCCTAATAAACAAAAACCAAACGGTTTACATCCATTCATGTTCTTGTCATAACTGAGCTCAATTTGAGAAACTACAAAACTCACCGATCGGTTTTGAAGATGACGAGGAAGATAAGCCCCGACTGCTACTTGAGCCGCTGGTAGGGTCCGGTCTGGTTCCACCCGTCCCCCCGGAAGATTTTGACCCAAGCGCAATCAGATCCCCGGACCCGTGGAAGGGTAAATGGGACTTTGACCCTTTGTTACCCCCGCGACCTTTAGACTTATCCATGTCGCTTATCAAGACCTCTTTCTTTTTGGTCCGGCCGGCCGGATTTACCTTTTTGTTTGAGAATTGAGATTTCTTACGATATTTAGACCCGGCCTGAAACTTTTGAACTGACTCAACAATTAACTTACGCTAATTATATTTCAGCTGTAAATATTTAACCAACTACATTTTACAAAATTCATCTAAAAACAAACAGTCGTTTCAAAAAAACAAAAATTGGCTTTTTAGAAGAGCCAGTTTTTTTTTGTTGGTGAAAATTGTGTAGAATTTAATTCCTAACTTCTTAGCGGCCGGTCAGCTTCTTCTACTTCCATCGGGGCAGGTTGGGTTTAACCTAAAATATCTTTGTTTCTTTCGTTTTTTGCATGAACCACCACTCGACCACTCCCTCCCACCGACCAAATCTGACCCACTGAACCACTCCCACCGACCCAAATCTGACCCACTGAACCACTCCCACCGACCCAACCTGACCTACTGAACCACTCCAACTGACCAAATCTGACCCATAACCCATCCAAGTTAAGAATTAACCACTTCCACCGACCCAAACCTGACCCAATGAATGAACTACCCCCACTGACCAAACTTCACGCAGTGGACCACTCTCACGGGCCGAACCTGACCCACTAAACCACTCCGACCGACCAAACTTGAACTAGCCAATGAACTACCCCCACTGACCAAACTTCACGCAGTGGACCACTCTCACGGGCCGAACCTGACCCACTAAACCACTCCGACCGACCAAACTTGAACTAGCCAATGAACCACTCCCACCGACCAAACTTGACCCGTAACCACTCCCAACGACCAAACCTGACCCATAACCACTCCTATCTCCCAAGCGTGACGCTAACCAAATGAACCATACCCTCTGATTACTTTTCGTTATATCAATATGAAGTGATTCGACATCCGAAAGCAATTAAAAGGGATTTATTACGTTTCAGCTCTAAATACACTAACAAAAAATTCTTAGCACACTCTAAAAGCACCTATATAGCGTCTTAAACCCTCATGGATGGATTGATTGAAACAGTACAGTCCTACACACGTTTTCAACAAACACTAAAAACTGAACTAGATTAAATAGTTGTATAACAAATAGTCCTTCAAAAGTCTAGGCAGCGGAAGTCCAGAAACGCCCGATTCCTTTATGGACTTCAAGATAACGTTCCGGCACTTGGATTGCAGAGATTCAACTGTAAAAATTTGTGTTTTATTTCAGATCTGTCTCATCATCAGTATAAACGAAGGTAGATAATGTATCAAGCTTGAGTACATGAATATATTTTCAAAATACATACCTTCATCTAGCTGAATAAGCCGTACTTTTGTTGTGCACCCATAAACATCGACGACAGCATAGATAGGAGCATCACGATATGGAATATCTCTTGTGCAAGGTCCTTGGTCAAACCCATTTATAATAAAGTGCATATCCGCCAAGGAATTCCGGGTAGGAACATACATAACGCCTATGCGGCTACCAACATCGGTTGGAAGAGGATCCCCTACTCCATCCGAGATTTTTGGTAACAACTTGCTAGGATGAATCAGTCCATTAGGGGTTCTTATCATGGACCCTTCCCCTAAAATAATACCACCAATCAATAAATCCCACCAGATAAACAAAAAAAACAATCGCAGTCATCAGTATGAAACTTACGATGCACGACGATAGGAAAGCTACTGCTACTATAATTTAGCATGTTCTGCTCAATTGCTGCCAACCCAAGAGAACCTGTAGAAGGATCTGGTTCGACTTCCACTCCTGCCGGTTCGAAATCTTCATCCCTACTTCCAGCCAAATTGAGATGAACCAGGGTATCGAACATGTTATTATGGGATTTAGTTATCGCATAGATCCAAGTAGGTCCAAGTCCCACCAAATCCGGCAAAGCGTAAAGGGGGAGTTCAAACTTGTCATTTGGAGATAACTGTGTCAGTCCTATCCGCATGTGACCACTCCACCCGGATTGATGCTCTGCTACTTCGACCACGAAAATTTCCCCAGGGGAGAGGGGCCTTTCAGAAAAGGTTAATCCGTTGGCAAAGGACGTTTTGCGAGTAGCGATTGTCCGAGATTCGTCCAGTTGGATATTGGAGCCATGATGTGAGTGGAACTTGCTATGACCGTTTACAAGGATTTCTAAGCCCTTGCCCTTGTTACTGGATGACGTGCGCCTTCCATCTGGATTGCGATTATGCAACGATGGTCCTGCTTGAAGATCTGAAGACTGTTCTTCTTCTACTGTAGGTGAGCTAGGCAATACTACCGATGAATTCCAATTCATTCTTAATTTATGTGTGCTATAAAATAAAAACAATAATCAATTATTATAGTATTTTCATGCAAATCTTTTCATTTGTTTGTCAAATAAATAATTCTCAGTTCTATTCTTTTGCTCCTTACCCAGCGTTTTTAAGTCTTTTCAAGCTCCCCAGCCGAGCTATATGCAACGCACTGAATAAATCAGTACTTCTCAGGATATAAAATCCTTATTATTCGGAATGAATGCATGTCAATTTGTAGAATCTCTGCCAGCGTCTACCAGCAGCATCAGCGTCTTCGAATCTGGAAACAAAAAGCGTAATAAGTTAGCATTATAACTAGTTCAGCTAAATTCCCAGATGCAGGACTTACGCCTTACGCTTACGCTTACGACATTGGATACAAAAGGAAACGGAAACCAAACTAATATAAAAAAAATTACCCGAAAAACCACACAAACAAACTACAAACAATACCCGTTTTTTCGGGTTTATATTACTCAAGAATACTTCGGGTTCGGGTAATAACGGTTCAAAGGTTCAAACACTAGCCCTTTTTATTATTATTTACCATTTTTTATTCATTATTTTTAGAACATATTCGGTTTTAGGTTCAGGGTTTTTTTTTCAAAGTTGTGCTTTTCCCTTTCATCCTCATCATTTGGCAGATCAAGAGAGAAGTAAGGTGAAGGTAGACATAGATGGATTTACAGGTTACGCAGTCCTCAAAAAAGTTGGTTTGCAAGATTCAGTTTTGAAGTTTTGATAGAAATATGACTTCTTATTCAAAAAATGTTTCAAAAAACATGTACCGTATTCCCCGATTTAATTCCCCATCCCGAAATAACCCCCCCCCCGGTTTAATTCCCCAGGGGGTTCGGGCCATTTGAAACAAATAATTCCCCAGGGGAATTAAAACGGGAAATACGGTATGTTAAAAAAACATCTTGGAAATATGTTAGCCCAATGCGTCTAAAGTAATTCCTTTTTTTTTTTAAAAATACATAACTTATTAATCCAGCTAACGGTAACGGCCAAATGCCAAGCTGAGGAACTTAATTGAACCCTCAACAATCTGTTTAAGTATGACACGTTTGTCAGAGAACGTTCTGAAGGATAACTGTTCGAAGAACTTTGCCACTTGCTTATCCAACTGTCCATTTGCAATATTCAGTAGTTCATGTTCAGGAAATGAGAAATCCACATCCAACGCTCCATTAATTAAACCTATAATTTTATTTTATTTCATTTTGCTGCATGAAGTTATGATGGGTACGAAGAATTAAAATTTTATCATCTTTCTATCTAAACCCAAGCATTTATTCCAAACAATTCAATCTGCGTCATTGTTGTGGAACATGTTTTCAAATGGTTTCCTCTTTGCAAGCATACAGGCTGAGTCATACCAATCCTTCCTGGGCCATTTCGTACAGTAACAACTAACAACACTGAACGTGAGCCATTATATCACCTAATTCTGCATGATTTAGATTACCCGTTGGGCTTCTAGCACCTATAATCTGAGCGATTAGAAATCAGAAATTTTTTCTGAGCATGAACAGTCTGTTTGTTTCCGAAGAGTTTCAATTCGAAATTATATACAAGTTTTCATTAGAAGTACACACATAAAAACATTCGCCTCCACGAAACCAGTAGTACTACGATATAATAAACAACTCAGCTTTTTTAAATGAAGTACCTCAACCGCTTTATCAATACATGTATCTATCTTCTTTACTTTTATGATTAGAAATTCAAAAACGAAATAAATTCACTGCTGCATTTAGTTAATAAACAAACAATAACTCAATTAAATATAAATTTTACTTTGTCCGCATATTTCATTTATATGTAGTTTTGTTGGATTGGAAAACTTTAGAAACAAACAAACACAGTTTTTTTACTTTTCAAAATCATATTTAAAACATTTTTTTCAATTTTTTTATTGTAATTTTAATCTTTAGCGAGTTTAATCCTCTTCTTCTACATTTTGTCGAGGTAAGAGGTCAAATCTGGAAGGCCTTCCTTCAATCCCTTTCGCTTACGTGTGTCCTGTAATCCAGATGAAAATTCGACGGTTAACAAAATATAACACCAATAAATGCTTAGAAAGAACATTTGGTAAAAAAAACATACCTGTACGACTTGGTATGGTTTCGTTCCAGGCTCCATAGGGTTTCCTGGGAAGACTTGCCAATGGTCGAAGACGCACTGAGGGAAAGCCTGTCCTCCAGTATTGGATCGTAGATCAGCAGTGAATCCGAAAGATTCATTTACAGGCAAATGAGCCTTAACCACGAACATAGGTGTTCCAGCAACCTAAAGAGTGAAAAGCATCCAATTAAAAGCTGCACTTAAGACAAAAATCATTAATTTATGTATAAGAAATTACCTGTGACTCCTCGAAAACTACACCACGACGACGATTGAGCACACCATAAATTCCTCCGACGGCGTTCTCAGGGCACTGAATTTCGCAGAGATAGACGGGCTCCATCATTCGGGGTGAAGCTGTAATTTGACAGGCGTAGATGCAACGACGGGCCGTTGGGATGATTTGACCACCTCCACGATGGATAGCGTCAGCGTGTAAAGTTACGTCGTAAATGTTGTACCGACAGGCTCGCATGTTTTCTTCTGCCAAAGCTCCCTTAAGAAAAAAAGTAAAAAAGAAACCAAATTAAAAATTAGCTCAACATTTTCAAAAAATTACAGAAACAAATCGCTGTAAATAACTTCTGTCTCTTCATACTTCAACTGAAAAGGTTATAAGAAACACGGTTCAGGGCATGTTGAAGATTTATTTTACCTGATACCTTGCATTCACTACTTTAGCTAAGAGCCGACATAGGGAATGGGAGTAGCACCAGGTACTCTTTGTATGTCATCCGTGAGAGTAAAATAATTTTTAAAAAACTATAAAACATCTGGTTAAGTATACCTCTTTAGATGCCCATTGGAATCCAGCAACAACTGAGTCCTTGATTTCATTAAGGTATTGCACTCCCTTGGTACAATCTATTAACAAGTTAGGTCCAGTTCCGTCAGGACCGAAGCACCAGATCTTCCTTGCTTCAGTTACATCGTACTCGTACTTATCACTCAATGTCCTAGCTCGGATTTTGAAGTCATCTCTGGGGTTAATTTGTCCCTGAAAATTAAATCCCACCGTATTTTAAGTATTTTTCTTTCTGAGGACAATAATTCCTTCAAGTTTTATTTTTAAAAAGAATCTCAGATGGCCGTTCTAATGTCGTCACTAATAAGTCAGAACAGGTCTGTGAGAACATTCATCATAGAAAATTGAACTATCTACTGCTATTAAGTACTATGTGTACTGTATGCATCTTTTTTCGCATACGAACGAACTTAAGAATTCCAAAGTATTAACGAACCCTGTCAATATCATCAGCAAGGCCATCAGGCATGGGTTGGGCCCTCATGAAAAGCCGATTGTGCTTGTTGGGAGACTTGGACAAACACGTTTCAGAAGATTCCTCGGACACGGTTTCTCGGTAAGAGACGACAGGGTCGGACTTCTTGATTGGAATGCAAGCGTGGTCCTCTTCCAAGTCCTTAAGACAAATTTCCAAATGGAGTTCTCCAGCTCCGGCAATGATGTGCTCACCAGATTCTTCAATAATACACTGGACCATAGGATCCGACTTGGCCAATCGTTTCAATCCTTCAACCAACTTGGGCAAATCAGCGGGGTTCTTTGGCTCGACGGCAACTCGCACGACGGGTGAAACGCTGAACTTCATCACCTTCAAGTTATGGGCGTCCTTAAAAGTTGTAATAGTACCAGTCTTGACCAAGAATTGATCAACACCGACCAGCCCACAGATATTTCCACAAGGGACATCTTCGATAGCTTCAACGTTGCGTCCCATCATCAAGATAGTTCGCTGGATGGCCTTTTCAGCAAGGTCTTCCTTCTTTCCGGGGATGAAGTTGGGTCCCATGATACGGGCCTTCATTCCTGTGGCAACTTTTCCGGAGAAAACACGACCAAAGGCGTAGAACCTACCTTTGTCGGATGTTGGCACCATCTTGGAGATGTACATCATCAAGGGAGCATTAGGGTCACAGGTCTAGAAACATAACAATAAATGATTTCATGTGTGTACTTAAATTACATGCACAGAACGTTGCTCAAAGTTCAAGTTAAAAGTCAGACCGCTTTAAACCCTCTGCAGCCACTAATAGTTCACTCGTTATCGGTGGGTTCAGCCCTTGCGGACTCCAACAACGGGAGCTCTACATAAAGCAATCGAGAGCTCCGTAACTATTAGTGCTTGGACACTAAAAGCAAATTTCATCATTCTTTGCCGATTTCCACGCCCCAAGCATACGGTTATGTCGATTGAATATGTTTAAATACCTTGATACCAATGGCAGCCTCATCGTCATGAGGTCCTTCGTACAACATTTCCATCCTGTACCTCTGAGCAACGACGGGGGATGGAAGATGGATGGCAATCATCTGCAACAAGGTCTCTCCAGCAGGGAGCCAAGTTCTCATCACGACCTTTAAAAGTTGCTTTCCGTCCTTGTCCTTATCTTCGGGTAGGAGTTTCACACCAAGTTTAACCAGAAGCTTCTCTGTGTCTTCTTTCTTATAGCCCATAATGGCCTGGAAGACCTTGAAGATTGGGTCTAAAACGTACATATTGAAGGCTCGCTTGTTTTCAGCATCCTTGTTCTTGGACCATTTCTTCGTAGTTGGGTTGAAGAAAGAATCTCCCCAGAGCCGGGCCATGAGTTTATTTACATCAATCTTGAATTTGTCGGCATACATTTCAGAGAATTGTTTAAGGGTGAAAGCCCATCCGTGAAGTCCAGAGCCGAAACCGACAGACCCTTTACTAGGATCTACTCGAATTTCTCCCATTGGACCAGCGTCATCATTGTAAGTGGCGATGATAACGTTGACATTCTCCACAATACGCTGGAAAGTTTGGTACAAATCTTCCTGCTCGAGTTGCAGTTCCAAGAGAGCTCGGTCCATCTTGTTCATGAACAGGACGGGCTTGATCCTTTCGGCGATAGCTTGTCGCAAAACGGTCTCCGTTTGCACGCACACACCTAGTTATTAAATCAACGTGTTGAAAAATCATATACTCATTTTTAAACGTTTAGAATACACCATTAAACAATGCTACTTATAATTCTTACCAGAGACACAGTCAACCACAACCAAAGCACCGTCAGTAACTCGGAGAGCCGCAGTGACTTCAGAAGAAAAGTCCACGTGTCCAGGAGAATCAATCAAATTAATTAAGAAACCTTTAGATTCCGGTTCACGTTGATCTGGATGGGTGATGAAAATCAAGTCCCGCTCTTCTAACTCGAAGTACATAGTAATCGCACTGAAAATTAAATCCCAACACACATAACAAATTTTTCTTAAGCACGACAAACATTCTTTCAAGTTTATATTTAAAAAAAGAATCTCAGATGGCCGTTCTAATGTCGTCACTAATAAGTCAGAATCGGAGAACATTCATCATAGAAAAATTGGACAAACTACTACAATCTTCTTTCGTCCATTACAAAAAATTATTAACAAACCTTGTCAATCAAAGAAGTAAGTTTTTTAACTAGAGTACTTAACAATAATTTTATTCTAATTAACTAACTAATAACTCACGTTGATTTGATTGTAATACATCGCTCCTGTTCGTCCTTTCGTGTATCAGTGAACCGGGTTTCTCCAGCCTTCGATCCAGCGATAATACCCGCTTTGGACACCAACGAGTCGGTCAAAGTTGACTTTCCGTGGTCCACATGAGCAATGACGGACATGTTTCGGATGTTCTTCTTCTTGTCCATCATCACCCGGATTTGGTCTACTGTAAAGTTCACCTACAAAAAAAAATCCCCAAATATTAGCAAGCGTCACCAAATCATTCCAAACCATTTTTTTAACATAAATCTGCCTCCCGTCGTGTCCTAATTTATCCATCAATTTCTAATTTCTTATTCCAATAAATCATCTCATTAACTAACATTTAAAATCCCCAAGAAAAAACCTCCTCATGGCGAAAACTGTCAAAGTGAAATCCCCATATGGATCTTCCATTCTCTCTCTCCGTCTATGCCTACACCCTGCGTCATTCATCATCATCACCTCATTACCATCAATCCTTCCTTTCCTTCTTATCGACCCAATAAATGCATTTTTTAAAAATCAGTAATAAACTTTCAACTCCGAGATAAGCCTCCCTCCCTTATCTTCTAAACACTCAACGACAGGCAACGTGAACGTCGCGTCACCACCATCGTCTCCTGACGAATTATGCAACCAAAAAATCTCTATTTTAACAAGCTTACCATATTTAACCTCCTTTGTAGCAAAAATAACTGAATAAAATGTAAAAATCCTGATAAAAAATCAATCTAAAAACAGCTAAAAAACGAAATTTGTGGATTTCTTTCCAAGCTCTCCTTCCCATATGCCTAAATAGTAATGGCGAAGCCATGCGATGCCATGCCGCCTGCCCTACTCTCTCTCTACATAAACCGGACGGCGTGTCACAATTCCTCCCCTCAAAAAACCGTATAAAACCCGTATAAAAAGGGCCCCCTTGAACCGGATTTGGGAACCACACCCCCACCGTGACCTGGGGGAGAGGTCAAACACAAAATAAGAACAAAACTCACCATTTTGAAGGCCTTTTAGGGTGTTTTAAAACTTATGAAATGTTCTTCTTTTTTTAAAGAAGAGAGGAGCTCTGCCGAGGAAGAGAGTCCGAGTGGAAAGGAGAGAGAGGTTACTCTCTCTTCCGAAATACCCAAAAGGTTCGTCGTCACGTGCAACATCCGCCAACTTACTTTTTAACATGCGGTTTAGCCATACTTTCATTGTTAAGGTTTCTGCAAGGTTAAGCCGCGCGTGGGGAAAAAGATTTTTTATAAGAGTGCAGCATAACTGCAAGGTTATTTTAAGGTGGAATGGGGGTATTTGAAGGAAGTTAGGAATTATTAGAGGTTGGAGAAAGGGAGGGAGGGGGAGGATCTGGTGGGATATTTAAAATAGATGGGGCAAGTTGATTCCTTTGTCTCTTTTTGGAAGTGGATTAAAGCAGAAGCGTCTTTTTGTATTGAGATTGAGAGTGGGTTTTAAAGAATAAGGTTTTAGTTGGGGGTTTGCTTGTTTTAAGGGAATTGAGGGTATATTATGGGTTATTAGGGGTTTTAATGGGGTTTGGGTGTACATTTGGGGGTTTTAAGGGGTTTTAAGGGGTTTGAGGATTTTTTAAGGGTATATATTTGGGGTTTTAAAGGATATACATTTGGGGTTTTAAAGGATATGCACTTTGTGTTCAGGGGTTTGGATGGGTTTTAAGGGGTTTTAAAGTTGTTCAAGGGGTTTTTAACAATAAATGAAGTACCGCGAGCGCCTATGAATCTTACTGTTTGTGTAGAAATATGAATACATTACCGTATGTATTTGTTTTTTCTGGGGTTTTCTATGCAAAACTGTCTAGTGGATAGATTACTGTTGAACTTAAACGTTTTTGGTCGTAGACAAATTATGTGGTTTTTGGGGGCATCAAAGCTGCGTATGCGGTTATTCGTCGTATAAATGTTTACGATGTTAATTTAGTTTAATTTTTTAATTGCATATAGCATATGGATCCTTTTGGCATTGTAATTTTAAACTTTACGCTTGCCGTTGAGCTCAGAAGAGTAACTGGTTTTGTTAATTAGTACCAGTTAATAAATTGTATGCTGTGTTTGCTCAATGTAATTTAATCCAATTGAAGGTAACGATTATTTGGAAAAGTACATGTCAGAGACTAGCATGCTTTTAATCTCAGTCAAGGTAAACGCATCCTAATAAATAACAAAGAAAGGTGACAAGGATTGACAGCTCATTTGTTAGCTTCCACTTACTTCCCAAAAACGGTAAACCAATAAGTCTTCAAACATGCATAACATGATCAGAAACAGGGAACAAGACCCATCATCCCTCATCCTATCCTTATCCCTATTAATATCCTCTGCTCCACAGAAGTAAATCCTAGAATGACTAGATACACTTTTGAATCTACTCCGAGTTCGAGTTCCAGTCAGTTGGGACTTTCACCCAGATATCAAGCCATATTCCCCGATTTTGTCACTCAAGAACTCAATCTTCATCCAGCCATCAACCCCAGTAGAACGCTTTGCTCTCAGACTTTCTCCAACCCGTCAAACTACATTTCCCATATCCGACTTCGGGGACTTGACTTATTTCACCCCGAGATCTAACTTAATCCTTTCTCTGGTCCTTTTACCTTTCACGTAACCTTAATTTCATTGATTAAACTTAAAAAAGTGCAGCGAAGAGTAAAGGAAAGTTTCTACTTGCCAAAATCAATAGAAATCAAGTGGCAATGAGTATCTCATCTCTCACGACTTTAATGCCTATTGTCCTTACTAATTAGTTCATAAAGTTTTTGGATTGATCAGGATTGCATATACACTCTTATTAAATTAGTTGACAAAAAGCTAGTTAATTGAGTATTAGGAGAGATTCGCAATGTGCATAAAGAAGTATAGGATCTTTGGTCGGGAGGAGTGCCAACGGGAGTACCCTCAAAACAACGATACTTACGCAGGTAAATTTTATAATGTTCCATTTCCTCTCGTGCCTATATGCTCATTAGGTTTCACGAAATATTGATTCATCCTTATTTCTTAATTATGAAACAAAGCAGACAATAGAGATTCTTATGTTACCTCCGCACCCGATCTCCGCTATCAATCATTACTTTAATTGCAAAAATATAAAATCATCCAAGATTGGATTACAATTTATAATACCTGGATAATAAAACGATTGCGCTACAGTCAGTACTAAACAGAGACAAAACTGTGGAACGTTTATTTCTTGTGCTTATGAACGATTCGCTTTTCTTATATAGTATCAGGTTTATAGTTTTGTCAGGGATCACGCCACATTAACTTAGATACCGAGCACGTTCATTCCCCGGTGATTATTTACAAGTGAACAAATAAATACAATGCAATTAATTTTTAAATTTAATCCAGCAACTAAACTAGGCACACTAGCAGAGCAGCGTTGTACAATCGTTAATCGTTACCTTCATGGATACATCTACGTTTCATGCGTCTTTCTTAAGTATATCTTGATCTCATTTCTCCATATTATCTTTCTCTAATAGTGTTGTTCAGTTGTCTAAGCTAAACAACCGTTTTTCTTTTAGGTTTAGACAGTAAAAATGATTATGTTTCATGTGCCAAAAAACGTGCTTCAGAAAGATTAGTAAACTTTTATAACATCAGCTAAGCTTTTCTATCTTATTTGTCTCATTTAAGTTGTTAGGTTTGGTGAAATGCTTTCTCTTTGTGTTATTTGGAATAAACTTTTACTTCTTTTAAATTCTGTTAAAATAGTATTCTCATTTTAATTTTTATTTGCCATGAAAGATTTAGACTGGTTGTACGGTCAAAAGGATTATAATACCATTATGCAACTCATTGAGCTGAACTTTCGAAATCGTATCAAAGCAAAGTATAGTTTTGCCGTGAGGCTCAAAAGGATCTGTGTGCAAAAATGTGAATAGCTTTGTCTTATGTCATCTACATTTTTCGAGGCTACAGACTACAATGTCTTTCCTCAATTGTTTGCTACACAAAACTCTTCATTTTAAAGAAAGCATTAAAAACCCATAGACATGTTTTGTCTCTGATAAAAACCTCCTTAAAAAATAAAAAGCTGCGGGGAAAAAAACTTTTCTCTCGAGAAAGAAAGGTGTGAAGTAAAGTTGTCGTATCTAGGGGTTTCCATGCGGTCCATGTTTCACTCTAGGACATATAGGACAGGGCAAAATATCCAGTAAGTGGGTTACCGGTTGGTGAGGGTTTTGTAAGGAATGGCGCAAGTTACCATTGCATTGCATTGGTACGAGTTAGCTAGCATATTTTCCGTTTAATTCCCCTGGGGTTTTATTCCTTCGAAGGGAAAATTAGATGGACGGTATATACCTTATAACATGGAAAGGCAGGGGGGAATTAAAACGGGAAATACGGTGTATGTGTTTTACACTGGACAAAATGATATGGATAAACCGATAGCTGTATATAAGGATTCGATTCCTCATGATTTGTTAGGTTAAGCCACAGACAGATTTAGATTATAGTATTTAGTTTTAACCACTATTTCCAAAACTTTCCCTCCGGTGGACGGTGGTGAACTTGTACTGTTACTCAGTAAGTGTAAATATGTGGTATAATAGTAACTAAAATCTGGAGATTATGTGCTTGAGATATTTAACTCATCATGTTTGTTTGTTTGATCAACCGTTGTTAGTTTGTTCAAAACTTGAATGAGATACTTTCCCGTCTACATCGCATTTAATATTACATTTTCCTAAGGCAATCCTTAATTCTAATTTCCCTTAGTATTTAGAGTTGTATTATTGTGGTCGGATATTTTGAAACCTTCTGTCAGGCAGAGATGAAATTCTGTGTACTGTAGTCTCATTTGTTACTTTAGTGCTTCTTTCTGTAAAGTGAAAGCATCACGCCTCTGACTGTCATGCTTATAATACTTTTACAGCTTATTTATCTTATAATTTCCTATTTTAATAACACCAAATCCGATTAAGTACGGTACTATCATTATGTAATCTTATTGAGCAAGAGTAGCTGCTAAATTTTACAAAATGGAAAACAAGTTGTTTATTATTCTACTCGAGGCCCTTATTTTAACGTTTCAGCATGCTATCTAGTAAAAATTTATAATCAATTATGAAGGAACTTTTCGTATACGTTACGCACTTTAAAAACACTTTTCTCCTGTTACGATAACCAGATTTAATTATGCCACCGTAATTAAACTTTTATTAACAGTGACATATTATAACACGCGGATTATCTGAGACATAAATCTAAACTTCTAGAGAAGTGAAGGTTCTAAACATTTTGTCCACGTTATGTATAAATGACAGCAATCTATAGTATCATTATTAGGTATGCTGTATCTAGTAAAAGCCATTTAGATCGAGATACAACCTTGTAGGAAATAGTTTAATTAAAGTTTAATTTAGGTACCTATAAGCCCCGAAATTTTGTTAGTCTCATCCAAAAGTAGTCTAAAGGTTTGGGTCTAAGGCTCAAATATATTAAAAATAAAGGGATTCCTTCCCCCGTGGGGTTTTAATTGTTAAACATAATTTACAAAATATATTATACTTCCAGTAGCCCCTTTCCGTATTTCACTCAACGTTGTATTTCGATTTCCGCATGCCCCGATAATTATAAATTTGGTAACTGTAAGTCTATTGTTTTTTTGATATTAAGCTCTCGATCATGATGTCTCTCTCAATGCATGCCTGAGAATCCTATATATTTTTTGTATATTCGTTCGTCTGTCGCTCTGCTCAGCTTCTTTTGTAGAACATATACCTGTAAATCACCTTATTCCTTACCAGAACCGGTCACTAAATATTTTACCATAACTTCTGAACCGTTCCTTTGCCTTCCTTCATTATAAAAGTCCGTTTCTATACAACCAAACTCATTGCTTTTTTGCGGATGCTTTTTAATCCTAACTAATGCTTTCACTTTTACTACTTTCATTCAAATCTATTATAGACGATAAGTAGTAACCCTCCTTCCCACCCACTCTAAACCAGTAATGGCTTTACCATCATGCTCTCGTATTTTTTCAATCTGCTCTCCATTTCTAATGCATGAAAAATCCTCCATAAATGTTCCTACCTACCTTATTTGCAAACCTGATTCATAAATGAGCCCCTGGTCGTTGGAAATATTATAAAGCATTACCTACCGCTGCTATTGAAAGACGTAATTTTATAGAAATCCTCTAAATAAAACGAGTCTGACTATCCTTGTTGTATCACTTTTCATCAGATTTCAGATCATCCTCGTTCATTATTATTATAATTTGCATGTAGTTCAGTTCTCAAGAAAAGGAGACTGTAACCATACCCATCCGTCCTGGTGTAAGACTACGAGAGATTCGAGGAAGGAAGTGAAGGGCCTACTTGAGAAATTACATCCTAAAACCTATCCTCATTCTCAATTCTTCAAATTATAGCCGTTCTGCGAGAAATTCTCAAATACCTATAGTGTACTACTAAAACTACCTGGCAGTAGTAAAAGTGTACTATTTCTATATGTTCTTACACAATGGTAGATAGTATGTTTTATAGAAAATAGAAAGCAAAATATTTCTTCACTGGAATAATGATCTACTATTCCCCTTTGAGCTTTTTTCAAAAGCTGGTCTAAAAAAGATAGAGGTGAGGTTTTAACTTTACTGAAATTATAAAGTTTAGTAAAGCCAAGCCGAAGCCCCTGCAGCAATTACTCTATACTTTCCTGACTTCATGAAGACATTATACAGAGCCTGAAAGAAATAATTATGGTTAATACGACGTTTTGATATTTTTTTAAACATCATTTACTGGGTTGAATAAAATAACGTCTAGGCAGGTTTACACGTTCGAGCAAGGGTCCAGAGCTCTAAACAATTGTTGACATCAGTGAATGCGAGATGTTGACGAAGATATGAAACAATCGCATATTTTGCAGTACTTCCTAGTAACAATTTCAGTTTTTCTGCTTCTACTTAGAATTCGCACAAAGAATTTGATTTCCGCATTTCGCAAAACTAGAGTGCATTTTTATGGGCCAAAATCAAATGCAGAAGTGGTTGGTTTTACGGTGAATATGATGACGAAGAGAGTTTTGGACAGAAAACTTTCAACCGTATTTTTTTCGCTACGGTGAACTTTGCAAGCATTTTATCCACTTTGTACCAAACAACCATCCAATTGCAGCTTGTTGAGCTTTTTATAGTGGACTTGTGATTGTTTTAACTTACTTCAATTCATATTTTAGATTTATTTTCAATGCTTCTAAGTTCTAAACTTTACGAACGGATTTTTTTGATTTTTTTTAATGGAAAACTAGAACGAATTTGTATCCCTTGATGGAATGATTCGACTCTTAACAAACTTATCATCCTTTACCAACCTTCCCCTTGTTACCCTTTAGTTCAAATCAGTGTAGGCGTTATAGTGTTCAAAGGGTCGGGCTGACGACCAAGCCTTCTATAAGCCCCGGATGGACTAAAATGAGTGAAAGCCTGCCTTTTTAAAACAAGGTTTACACAAGTCTTTGAGAATTCTATTTTGTTGAGGTAAATCCACTAAACTTTCCTATCATTCAACGAGGCAATCTAATCTTCAACTTTCGGTTGTGACTGGACAACGAATAAACCAGGTACTAAATCTCCCACTATGTCTACGGCATAAATCATGACCCCAGAGATCGCCAGCTACGTTGTACGTCCATTTTATCCATCAATAAAGGCATCCTGTGAGAGTGAGAACTCTAAAGATGGAAAAGCTAAAATAAAAAATAGATTCGTTCAACAATATTTCGAATAGGTTGAGTCTTACCGAAGCAACGCGGTACATAAAATACAACTCTTGCACAATTCTGTACCAAATCGCCAACTGCGTTGTCCTTGTTGTTGTTGCTGTTATGATGCAAAGAATGTTGTCCGAATCTCTAAGTATTTCATATTAGGCTTGTCCTTCTATAACCCGTTCAACAAAGCATGAAACCTGGTTGTGACATATTTTAATTTCAACATAAATCCTTAAAACTGTGGAACACACCTACATAATGTAATCTACGTTGCATACTAATGCAAGCGTTTCCGATAAGCATATAAAAAGTGCATATTAATTACTCTCAACTCTCAAAAGGGAAAAAGTTTGAGAAGTTTAACTTTCCCCTAAATCGTAAATAAGGTTTTAAGCCTTTTTTATCCACGCAGGGAGGCCATACAATATATAAAACATCCATACAACGACAAAACATGTGTAGAAGCTTTCAAAATTGAACAGACATGCATTATATTGTATAGGCATTATTTATCATAAAAATTTTATGGGTAGCCTAACAATCGCAGTTTCGTTGCAACTAACTTTCGCTCACTAGTAGAGATTTAAGAGGAAAGGAAATGATGATGACGAGGATGATTTCAATTGAGAAAGAGTGAAAAAGTGGGTTTTGTGATGGGGAATAAGACATAAGACAGGTTGGACCCGGGTAGACACGGGTAGTTTGGGAGATGTGATGATGTGAGCTTCTCTACTTTTATTTCTTGTTCAAGAGGATTGTAAGAAGAGGGAAAGTCAGTCATCGGTCGGATGATATTGTGCAAATGAGCCAACATCAGCGAAAAAAGTCTCATTGTTTGTTGTAGCCCAATCTCTTTTTAAGTGGTATGTTGAGAGTACTTTCAATCTTCCATGTAACCACTCCCTTCATCAAAACCTCCTCTAAGGTTATACACATCTACATACAAATACATATCTCCATTCTTCAACTTGAGAAGATATTGTAGAGGAATATGTATGTATTTATATACACAATGGCCAACAAATCATCTCCAGTGAGGCAGAAACAGAAGATGCAAGGTAGTGGAGGGGCAGAAAGAGTTTCCGAATTCTAAAGTCTCATTCTTTTTCTGACTCTTGAATGAACAACGACGAAAGCACGATTTCTTATCATTCACTTCAAATAACTAGGTGAATTTATGTATACTTTATATCCACTCTAACTAGGATCTTGCTTTCACTTCATGAAATATGCGTATTGTGCATTGCATAAATTGTGAGGGAGATCAGGGTTATATCGTATGCTTCAATGACGGCGAGGCTTTAGATTCGTAAATAGGCTATTGGGGATTTAACGTTTTTGAAGTAGGCAATTATTGGGTCAAGGTAATCTTCAATCTGTGGGGGGTGGTTACCACGTAACCATAGACATAATCCCCTTCACCGGGTTACCCAGTCTGGAACTCTTCCAATATCTATCAAATCTTGATAGTGGTATTATACCCCGTGAAGAACTATAATACGCATTAAAATTAAAATCTGCCCTACCGACCTCAAAATGTACAAAAATTAATGTACAGGGACCCATGTTTCTATTACTATTATCAGTCAAAAGTACTGAAAACAAACTGGGTATAGATAAGGTTGGTAATAAGATTACGGAAATAAGCAACTAATTTATTTTTACGTTCACTTTGAAGACTTAGTGGGCTATTTTGTGTTTTTGTTGATGAAACGCCCATAACACTTTTTAAAATTGAAATAATCTTTAACCAAAACTCAGTAATTATTACGATAATGTATGCAATACATACTACTCTTTCCTACGTTATTACTCTACTCACTAACTTCATAATTAGCTTTATTTTCTCCTCCTAGTCACAAACTACAGGAGAGCATGAACAATGCTAGAAGTAAGTTTAACAACGGAAGCCCAGCTCAATACCAATACAGATCACGTAGCCTTAATTAACTTGGTATTGTATTGTAACATAATTCTAACGACAGACAGGCATCGGATCCTCAAAAAGCATCAAAAACATTCTTGTAACTTCCACAATTTAAGAACTAGAAAGCTTCTCAAAGTATAAACAAATACCAAGAACCTAATGCTTTGTGAATCATGTAAAGCTTTTCTATCAACTTTTTAAGCTTTATTAAATAAAATTTCACTGTTTTAAATGAAGTTGCGTATTATATGTGTCTATTTGGAAATTGTGCTACAGGTTCAAAGACTTTTTACTTAATTGGTTATCAAGTAGAAGTAGATTGGCTAACATGATTTAAACTTTAAAAGGAAATGTACTTCAGGACCTCAGTATAACATTCTGATTTCCGAAGTGAAGTGTGATGACTTTCTGATTTATGGAAGACGCAACCCTTTCTTTCCTCTCCTATACAACTCTGGTACTGAAATTGGAGAAAGTGATAGGTATTAATTGTGACAAGGCATTTAACATTTATTATATGTGCCATCTCTTCAGTAAATGATTGGTGGCCTTACAATATAAGCATTTGACAGTTTGAAAGACTATGTCATCTGATTATACTTAACTTGGGATAAAAGCTAGTGCATTTTCTTCCACATTGGGGAGTAATTTAACGTCTTGGTACTTAAAACGAAATATATCCGTTTTATGAATCCCAAGTGTGACGTTTTGGCCAGTGAATTAGCGTAAGAAGAATTAAATGTCAATACTTCCAGGTGAAACCGTTAACTAATTTTAAAACATAAACATAAGTATCTACAAGAACGCCTACCTTATGCCTGTGACATCAGGTCTTCATGTTAGAAAAGGGAAATCGTATCAATTTCCAGGTTTGAAAGAAATTACAATAAATGATCACTGCACACTGCTACAGTTGCTGGAATAAAATTGAAAAGATGCATGGCACAACGTAAAGTTTTGTAGTTTATACTTTACTATCAAATCATCTTTCATTATCTTGACACTACTCATCAAATAAGAGTTATAGTTGAAAGAAATAGATAAACCTAAAGATAAAAAAATCATTCTCAAGGCAGATTAAAGTTACCCTGAGATGGTTTCTTCAAGTTATAAGATATCTAAGTAACTATATGTTTATCATTTGTTAATTTCTGCTGCAGAAAAACAGTCACATGCGAATAATGTGCATCTGTCTGTGATCAAAGAAAAAAGGAAATCAAAGGGAAAATGCTGGATTGAAACTTAATTGGAATCCTTGTATAACCTCACAATTAGAGAAAGTATAAACACAAAAAATATATACCAGTGTCTGTACCAATAATTAAGTATCATTTTTATCGGAAAGACTATGCATAAAAGGCCTTTTATTTTAATTTATATACATTTCCTTTTTGAAAATGTTCACTGTAGATAGGATGAGCTTTTCTTTGCAAAACGCTCATTTAATGTAAACTACATTGTACTTGTACTTCATCCTTGATTAATTCCATTTACTGATGTAGTTCACTCTAATTAATTGTATGATTTTAAAATTATAGGATTCTGTCCAGCCGTCTGGGACAGTTTTCACTGTTGGCCTCCAACTCTTCCAGGGGACACGGCCTTTTTTCCATGCCCAAGGGTCAAAGGGAATGACCTGTCAAGTAAGTTGCACTTATAGGCTAAATCATAAACCCTTGAATAATCATACATTTTGACATTCATTTCCCATTCTTACAAAAATTCAAAGACTGTTTATTTTGTTCTCTTATTCAAGAAACCAAATAAATGCGTTTTATTCATTCATGACTTTCCGAGGCCCTTAACTACGAGGAGGGACGGTCTCCAGACCGTGAGGTTTCTTAAGCATGATAGAATAGGCCAAGTTTTCCGATAATTTGGCCTGCGATCTGTCATCAGGGATTAATATAGGGCTTTTTCCCGGCCGGGAGACTCTAGAGATACGGGTCTGGGCTTTCCTATTCCTACCCGTATTTTACATTCCTTCATGGGTTTTGGGGGAAATAAATGTGTAATGGAAGGGAAAGTGAATTTTGTCACCGAATTTCGGAGCCCAAAAATCACTGATGATAATAACATACCAGAAGTTCCTTGTGAGTTGTGTTGTCACTGCCTAAGTTATCCACTCTTTACCTTTATAACTGCTATTGAATTTTACAGTAGGATGCTGTTGAGCTGAGCTGAATCTAAAATAGCCCTAGTGTAGAGTTTTGAATAATAAATGGAATTTAAATAGACGGGATTTATCGACTTTCCCTTCTAAGATGGGATGTATCGTTTTAACAACATTTCTCCCACCGTATGAAAGAATTTCGTACAAATCTTACTTCTATTTGCGTTGGTTTACAAAAAATCTAAAACTACCGTATGCTTATCTGATTGAAATTTTTCAAGACCAGAAGGCTTTTTATTACAATCCTGTTTCAGGCATTAATTTCCTTCCTCTAAAATGTTACTTTTACTTTTATTACAATTTTAAATAATTGAATGGAGGAGTTCTGTAGGGTTCTTGAATCCGAATATGTATATTCCTTGCATGCTTTCTTTTCTTATCTTTTTCTTCATTTTGACAAGGAAACAGTACTCTTTTGACATTTTCTATACGTTGATGAATTCTTGTGTAATTTTCTGATGGTCTTATGTTTTTGATGACAGAGTATGCCTTCAGGACCTGCAGGGAGAATGGGACTTGGGCTCAAAGGGGAGGGGACTATGGGAGTAATCCATTGGGATGGACCAACTATACCGTTTGCATTAATCCCGTTGTCAGTAAATTCATGGCCAAAGTTACAGGATCACAGGCACAGACCAACATCACGGAAATCGAGTTTAAGGTTAGATGGACTTTGTTAATTAGTAATTGTGGATTTGTTGATTATGTTACATAAACTTCATCGGATGAGCGAGCTTTTCATTTGAAGATTAAATGTTAAATAGGTAGTAAACATGATAGTGGTTGCCAGCAGTAGTTCCACGAGATGTTAAACTTTGCATGCCTTCTCAGAAGAAGAAGAGTTCAGTTTGCTCAGTGCCTTGGGACGGTTGCATTACTGAATGGTTGTGATACTGTAATGTCCCGAATAATGACCTGGGCTACTGATACATTCTGTCTTTCACATACAAATAAAGGGAATACTAGTAGTAATTAAGGGGGGCTACTATTCGAAAAGGGTCACTATTTTAGGGAGGCATCTATCCGATA
Organism: Hydroisotoma schaefferi; assembly: GCA_034682405.1. Lineage (NCBI taxonomy): Eukaryota > Metazoa > Arthropoda > Collembola > Entomobryomorpha > Isotomidae > Hydroisotoma > Hydroisotoma schaefferi. The sequence continues at coordinate 29,110 of JAQFZX010000693.1, forward strand.
TAATGCGGTACATGTACAGAATAACCAGCTAGGCTAGATATCCTCTTATGCAACAGTTATTATTTTTCAATCCATCTGTGAATAAATTACCTACTGTGCTCTGCTCACTTAATTACTAAATCACCAGTTTGAGTCAACTCTGGTTGTCAATTTGTACCGAGAATTTCCACGCCTTAGTGCTTCAGCAAACCAATTAAACTTGACTACTTGGCTAATAAATAGTAATCAAATCAGCATAGTTTTATGGCCTGTGTATGATAAATATAGGTTTTTAAAGCTTGTAAACTAAGAGTTATTTTGATTTCCTGGCTGACATGGGTGTTTTTTGTTTTTTGACTTCGGGAAGCTATTAGGGTCCTCAATCAATTAATTCTGTCTGTTAATTTTAATTAGCTACTCTATTAAGACTACATTGAGGCATGGACTTATATTGATGTTGCTAGGATCGTATGCACGGATTAAAGGTTAATTAAATTATAATGATATTCGTGCTTTGCAGATAAAGCAAAGAGTTGCAGAAGATATAAGAGTTTTGGAAATGTTTGGACTTGCCCTGTCTCTCTTCAGCCTCGTTGTTTCTCTCATCGTCTTCTACAGATTTAGGTAATCCTATAAGTTCTTCTTGTTCCTTTCTTTCCCTTTTTGAGTTTCATTAGAAAGAATCATGGAAAAAGTTACCTTTGGTCGGTAAAATAGTACACGTAGTTGTATATTTCCTGTTCTATTTTCACTTTCTTAATAGCCTTATTTTATACTCATGCATACAAGTTAGTTATTAACTACAACAATGTGTATTAAAATGTTTAAACTGGCATTGTACAAAAAAGACTAACGTAACAGCCCATTCCACAACTACTGTTGAGCTTGTTCTTTCTCTGCTTTCTACCACGTCTTGGTAAGACTGATCTTTATGCATTACTAAACCGATACGCACTGGTAGGTGTTAGCAGGTAAAAGTTCCTGCTATCGTCTCTCTTCAGTGTTTATTTCATATCATAATTTGCTCAACAAGTAGAATTACAGACACTTTTTCTGAAGACTATTAAAGGATGTAGATTCAAGTGATTTAAACATCAGGACTGATGGGAATATTGGTTTTATTCTAGAAACTTGCAAAACAATCGGACCAGGATTCACAAGAACCTCTTTATCGCAATGATTCTCCAAGTGATCATTCGACTAACCGTCTACATTGACCAGTATATCGTCCAAAAAACGGCTTATAAATATAACACTATCGAAACCACAGTAAGTACTTGGTACATTTTTTGCCTCACTTTTCTAAGTCTACTGGCGTTTCTGTCAAAATAAAATTATTAACCTAAGTCTACAGCAGTATGGCTGATGTTTGGGGGAAATCATATACATTATAAAACGAAGGTAACTAATGTGAAATATTGTTAAATCGTTGGAGTCCTATTTAAGTCCATAAAGAGGGAATGGAAGTAGATGGAGATTTAGGTGAATGCATTATCCCATAGCATTTGTTCATGAACTGAGCTTGAGCTATCCAAAGTTCAACTGGTTTTCAAGATAAAATTATTTTCGTAGAATCTCTTTGTCTACACATTCTATTCGTTTATGAGATTGTTTGACAAAGTAACTCAAGTTCGTTGGACTATAAATCTAAAGCGATAAGAAGTCCTGGTATCGGAGCTCGGGATTATTATGTAGAATCTGTTGTAAACCAAAGAGGAATGAGTTGAGACGGTTTAAAATTTATATAGACTGAAAATAAAATTTCGGTTTGCCTGGTTAAGGGGAAATTCGATTTTTATTCCTACATTACAATGCGGGGATTGGGGATGATTATTAACAAGATCTGCAACCAATATGAAACTTTTCCAGATCGATTATAATTCCAATTTCATGCATGCGTAGCAGTAAAAATTGTATGGGGCACAAGTGAGTAAATTTATAACTGAGATTTCTTCCGTTCTTCGGATTTTATCATGCATAAGTCATTCAAATCTATTTGCTGATGATGATGATGATATTAGATTATAAAAAGGTTAGTTTTCAAAGGCACGTGAGTAATAAAAGTAATCAAAAGGAGTTATCATTATGTTAACATAAAGTAATCTTGGTTTAATGACATACGCACTGATTATACGACTAATCATATACCGCATCAACATGGAAGTGAATAGATTGAGGCTGAGGGAACTGCCAAAATCAAGACACAGGACAGGATGAAGAAACATTTAAATAATTTAAATCAAATATGGAATACTTTCATATATTACATTTTCTTCATGACTCTCGCAGACCGGATTTCGGCATCTTTGATTTTCATAGCTCCAGTCGAAGATCGGGGAACCTTATTCAGCTCATATAAAAAATATAACCTCGAGAATTAAGTTTGCCCAATTCTTTCATATTCTTTGGCGATTACAAAGGGATTTGTAGAATTGTAGACCTTGGTTTTATATACCGTACCGTATTTCCCGATTTAATTCCCCTGGGGAATTATTTTTTCAAACCCAGATTTGCCATGGGGAATTAAACCGGGGTGGGGAATTATTCCGGGGTGGGGAATTATTATTTCAAATGAATTTTTGTTTAGGGCCCAGACTTTTTGATAATTTTAGTAGTAATTTTAATTAAAAGTTCCACCAAAAAATAGACTTTTTGAACTTTTTTTTGCTGAATTTGTCTTTTAAAATGAAAAAATTAACCAGCCGTTCCCAGTAATTCATAATTATTTATAAACTGAAATTGAGTGAATAAGAATATGATGATATTAAACTAAAGAATATGAATCGTTTAAATAATAAAATTTCAGTTTAATTTTTTTAATGGAAATTTTAAAATACTAGTAATTTTTTGTTTCATATATGTTCATTTTCTAAAGTAGTTCCTTAATTGAATTACAAAAAACATTTTAACGTTTAGTAAAAAAACGCATTCTCTGCTTTTGCTAATTATAAATTAATTCGAAATTTTTATGGTAAAAAAACCCTTCTCAAAATTATTTTAGGTATTGCTCTTTTAAAACGGTTAAACATCCTTTGAGAAAGTTAACTTTCATTCAATATCTATCTCTTATTAAAAAAGCTTCAATTTTAGGGATCGGATTTTTTTCCTCATGGGGAATTATTCTTGGAGGGGGGAATTATTATTTCAAATGGCCCGAACGCCGTGGGGAATTATACCGGGGGAGGGGGGGAATTATTTCGGGAAATACGGTAATCTTTTATTCTGTCGAATAAATTATTTGATTTGTATCTCGATCTACTATGGGCATGCACTGCGATGTATGCACTTGAAAATTGGAAATAGGGTAGTAAACAAAAATGATTGAATGCTTAAAAGTCGTTAGCGAACAATATGCCTCCTCGCTAGATTTACATTTTACATTTTACTCTTCAACTTATTCCAATTATAGCTAAACATTCAAGAAACATTACTAGCTTTTTGGCGAATTGAAATCTCTATAAATATACAGAGAGATTTGCTACAGCTTGTATTCTAGCTATTTCATTTTTTGCGAGCTATCCGTATCAAATCTAACTTTGTTTAGTTTAGTCATTCGTATATTTGATTTCTGGAGTTCTTTTGATGTAATAGTTTACAGAGTCAAGTCAATGTTAGAGTAAATTCAGGAGCAAATAAAAACGAGGTCAAGCAGTGGGTTTACTGAGTTAAGAATCAAGATATAGACTAGTGTGCGTTTGAAACTTATACCAGTTGTCTTTTTCTAAATTTTAAATCTGTGAGTAAACTTAAACTACACATCTTCGATGTTTGTTTAGAAAAAATGGAACGATTATAAATATTGACAACCACCTTTTTAATGGATAATGAGAGTCGATGGTGTAACTTTAATTTCAGGAGTATACTTGCGAGGGAGCCTATGTTCTTCTCGAATACGCCAAAACTGCCATGTTCCTCTGGATGTTCGTAGAAGGTAAGCAAAGCAAAGCCCACGTAAAATGAGATTTAATAGTCCTCCGTTGCGGTATGAATCTTACAATAAGGTGTATTATATTTTTCCAAAAGAGTTAAGTTCGGGTTACAATTATTCAGCCGTCACTAAAACTCATTATGCCGTTTAAAATCAAAACCGTAATTAATAAGTAATTGGCTTAAAAAAGGTGCCGTAAGTAACACTTCCCCTGTAATACCCCCGTAACATCGGCTAAAAAGCTAGAGGGCAGAATTATAAATGTTACGGCATAAACGAATAAAATAACGGCCACTTTAGCCGATGTTGCGGGGTGTGGGGGAAATATTAATTACGGCACCATTTTTATACGGCCAAATCATTTGTATTGTGTACCATTACGGCGATGTCCACACGGCCAATTAATTATTAATTACGGTTTGGATTTTAAAAGGCATAATGAGTTTTAGGGGCGGCTAAATAATAATAACCTCCGTTATTTCCATTCTCATTCTCACACGTTTTACTTATGCAGGTTCATTTCTTAACACGTTTCTTAAAATTGCTTCACATCCGTCACTCTCAAACTCAACTCAATTTACTATTCAGTCAACTAATTCAGAACATCCATTACCTACAAGCTCGAAAATGCATGCCAGAAATCTTTTAGCAAAATGCCTTTTTATCATTAAATGTTCAAAGGTAAGGGATATGGAAACTTCACCGTTTGCAACCTTTTATGCAGAGTTTTAGAGTGAGATGCTAGCCAATGTAAATTATTAATGAAAGAGATTGAGCCAAGGAATTGGAGTAATAATTTCTAAGTCGTTTCTACTTTCCACAGGCCTATATCTACACAACATGATTACAGTTGCCGTGTTTCAAGAGCGGATGAGCTTAAGGTGAGAAGACTGAGTTATTAAAACATTTCTTAGGAAAGTTTCCATCTAATGGACAATCAACTAAGTGTTGTCTCTAACTCTTGGCATGAATTATGAACTGTTAGAGAATAAAATGAATATTATAGTGAATTGGCTCAGGATGGTTTATATTTAATGTGCTACGGAAATGAAATAAGTTCTATGAATGTTCAGTTGTCTGCATGAGGTCCTTTCTATAATTGCAACATTTCCCACTCAAGATTTTGGATATAGGGATCCAATTTCAGGTACAGTTGAACAAATCGCCGTGACCTTTCATGCCCCTATTCTAAGGCTAAATATTACAACCGGACGCTTGTATTAATTTTTTCATAGAAAATTATTAAATTTAGTTGCAGCAGTATCCTCTGTCATCTCCTCATGCATAATTACTTTTTATAAGAATGTCCCGTTGCGGTTGATAGTTCCGAGAATATTCTGCTGCAGTATCCAGTATTTAATTTCAAGTACCCTCTATCTCTTGTCCCTTAAGTGGCTTCTCATCCCCGTTTTTACAGAGTACTCATTAACGAATAGTATAAAACTAATTATTTTAGTATATGCATAGCTCTGTCATTTATTAATGCCCACGCTTAACATTCTTCTAGGCAAGTCAGACCGAGTGAATGAAAAGCTACATTAAGTGTGTTAGAAGAAGCATCATTAGTAAACACAGTCAACAGTAGTCTATTAGAGAGTTTTCGTACTATAACTAGTAAAAGTACTTAAAAAATAGCAAAAACTGAAGTACCCTTAGCAAATAGGGTCTGGGAGAAAGCACTTGTGAAAAAAAACTTTATATCGGGTTTTAATATATCCTATAGTACGATTGCATAACAGAAAGTAATGACGATGGGATTTCATACTTTTATTAAAAAAAACTAACAGTTGTACTTTTGACTATGGCCACTTCATCCTCTAACTTTTCAGCCACAAGAAGGGCACATCATCCCATTGACATTGTAGACTAACTAGCAAAGTGTAATAAGTAAAGAATTAGGAAAGCATGTAAATTACTCAAGCATGATTGATAATAAAGACTAGTGGACTTAGTGGACATATGCCCCTCACGCCATACGAATACTGAGTGGACTGAGTCTTCAGATGGTTTTTATCTTTAAGTTTTTGAGTGGACAACCGTATCGCATCCCACGAAGAAATGCATGTTATAAGTCCGCCGAGTATATCCTATCTTTACAATACTTTTCACATTCCTGGTTTTAAAAATAAACAATTTTTAACTAACCATTGCTGAAAGTTGTTTGCTGGGTTGACTAGAAATACGCATTTTTAATGTACATAAAGACGTGGGTGTGGTCGGGTTCGTACAAGCATTTTCCCTACATCTTATTGAGTTTTTTTATTGCTTCATTACAAAAAGGGTCCATTTAAGTTTGAGAAGAGGCTGAGATAATATAAGGAACCGTTACATTTCTAGAGAGAAATTCGCATCAAACCGCAGAACCAAGTTGGAGCTCAATCAGTCAGCGGTTTTCGTGTGAACAAAGCCAGACTTAGAGAGCTTCATTGAGAGCTTATCTGCTCAACCCCGTTTAATCAAACTGTCTAATTTTTGGATAAAGTTTTAAACCGAGCTTTCTCCAAAGAGAAAGGGCAATAAAAACGTAGCATGATACATTTTAACAAACTTAAATTGTAACGTTAAAACGTAGCAGCTTCATTTAGATAGCAAACATACTTTCATTTGCGTCTTGGTGTGAAATAGACCATTGGTTTAACCCCTCTCTGGCATCCATGTATATAAAATACCCTATAAATAGTTTGTATCTAACCTAATGAGCTACGTCTGGGATTTTAATCTAATGTTTTAGAAACTTTAACATGTTTTGGGTTTTATGTCCAGGTTCTACTACATTCTTGGATGGGGTGGGTCCATCCTACTGGTTCTTATCTGGGGCATCCTTACCCAACAAGCGTTTGACGGATATGTCTGTTGGTCAGGGTATAACTTGACGGGTCTCTTTTGGGTTTTGGAAGGACCTCGACTCTTCGTTATCATCGTGAGTGCAGCCCTAAAGCTATCATTATTTCTAGCATGCAACACTAAAAAATACGGGTGGAATTGGCTACCGTCCAAATTCTACGAAGGTGCTAGATAATTTAATAAGCAAATAGCCGAACAAGAAAGTAAACAAGTGAGAAATCGACTGGAAATCCGCATTCTGAGTATTAAAATGGCTCAAAACCCAAATTGGAAAGTATACAACTCAAAGAAGGGTTTTGTAATATTTTTTAATAAAAATAAAATATAACAGCTAAGCTTATTGACTTTGCTGTTGCAATGCTAAGAACTTTTTTGTCTTTGTACTGTTTTCATTGCTCTTTGACTTCAGCAAATCAAATCCTCCAGAAACTCCACTTTATTGGAAAGATATACAAATATAAATACTCAAGGACTTGTAGTGAAGTTAGGCTGAAAGTTTAGGCAGAGTGGCACAGGTCTTTGTGCAATAACATTAACATTACAATTTCATGCACAAAAAAATCAACTTCTTCCGTTCCAGACACTATACTAGATTAGCATTTTTATTTTTTGATTCACGCTACAACTCTAAACATTTTCTGAGTAATGTATTGACTTAAATCAATGATTTAAACAAAGGCTAAAATCATCATTGATTGCAATCACTATTACCTGTAACTATTTGAATATACTGGAATTCTCATTGAAACTTTTAAAATATTAAGTCCAACTTCAACGTAGTCCTAATTGTTTTTACTAACACACATATTATCATTACTGTCACTGTGACGGCTATTGGAAATAGTTGAAAGCTATTTGAACTTTCCTAAAAAATAAATGCAAAAATAACAAACTTATTCTGAGTCATAAAGTCCGGTCAATCAATAAGCTGAAGAGCATTCAATTCAAGCCTTAGTATGCCTACCGTATATCCCCGAATAGCGGCCGAGCTACTAATTAATTTTTCAGTTTTTTTGGGGTCAAATTTAACATGCAATTAAATGGGGCTTATGGGGGGATTAATAGTAACTAAGGGGGGCCACTATTCGAGAGGGGCCACTATTCGAGGATATACGGTATTTCCGATTTTAACGTCCATGGAAGTTACTCCTGAAAACTTACGCACCAGAAGTAAGACGGGTCAATTTTAATTGTTAACCGGGAGAGGCAGCGGGTCGCAATTAATAGGGGAGGCTTTAAAACTGGAAATACGGTAGTTATATTTTACTACCTGGGAACTGTCTGTACGTCACCGTTTGGCTTTAAAAACTGATGAGCTGATAATTAATGAAGAGAAATTGCTTTTCGACGCGTTTACCGTAATTTCATTTCCTTTTATTATTGAATAATTATTGCAGATGAACCTCCTGTTTCTGCTCAACATAATTCGCGTCTTAATCACCAAACTGAGAGAGAGCAACTCCACCGAAGCACAGCAAGTCAGGTAACTACTTCCACCAGAAACTGCTAAAGATTTTCTAACCATTCATCTTTAATTAATTTTGCACAAGATGAGTTCTCATCCGCCGAGGTTTATTTAGGTTTAAAAGCTTATGGTTTAAACGCATTTGCATACAGGAGATTATTCCAAGGAATCCTGTATAGGTAACCTTTTTAACAGTGGATACTCGTGGTCGTGTTTTTATGCATTCTTGGCTGGAATATTTCATAAAGCTTAATGCATCCGACTTTGAGACCTACCGTACGGCATGGTCTGCTATGCTATAGTATCTGGACTCTCAGTTAAAAAAGAAATAAATACTTGTAAATCAGTATCACTTTCTTGGTCCTCTAAAGGTACTCAACAACAGCCAAATCAATTCTAGCTGAATAATAAAACCTTAGAACTGTTGGAACACTGAGTAGTCTTAATAAAAATCCTCTTCGAAATTCTACACCATTCTATACGTGTGGTATGCAAGCCGTATTGTTAATAACCTAAGACTAGGACTCTGGCCTAGTGGATTTGATGAGGGGTATTTAGAATTTATTATATACAAACCAAAAGGTACTTGTTATAAGGAAAAAGTGTCAGTAAAATTAATGAGAAAAGCCCACAGGCTTCACTAAGAAAGGAAACCCATTAAAATATTACTTAATGTTACATCTGTAAAACTTTTCATCGCGAATAAGTATTATATAACGTTGACTTTGACACCCACAAGGGAGTGCCTTCTCTAGAATATGTTGTGATTTCAATTTCAGTCAACTAATGCCTGACGATAGGTAACTTGTAGCTTGAGTTAGCTAACGGGATTGCTACACATGGACGCGTATTTATGGTTTAGTTTAGATAAGTAATTTCTGGTTTATACTAGCTGGAGTTGATAGTTAGTAAATTATGTTTCTGTTCCTTTCCCTGCAAAATTTCTGTCTTCAAATTTACTTTTCAAATCATTTCCAAAGTATTTCAACAATTGTTTGTTCTCTTTGAGAAATATTGCATTGGAATTTCATATCCTTAGAAGACCCCCAAGAGCTTATATTTAAAGCGATTAGTTTCGCATACAATCAATACTTTCTTGCAATATATTTGTTAAAACATGCTTTCAGCTACGGGGAAGATGTTCCTAAAGTCGGCTGGTATTAGGTTACTTTGCTTTATGTAATATTAAAGTTATTCCTAATAATCTTGCAATACTGACTTGAAATGAAAATCGATGCATTTTCCTTTTGATATGATGTTTGATTATCTTAAAAGTAAATAATCGAACATCTGAAACTCAATTCCAATTTTCGATTCGGGTTACCTGGCTGCTATTGCTTTGTCCTTTTAGGTTTCAGTATTTTAGTTTCCAGGCTCTGCTAATAGTTCTAATGCAAATATAGAAATGAAGCTGAACAGGTTTTTGAAATCCATACACGTCAGTGCGCATTGAAACGAGAACAAAGAGCATGCAATATTTGTGGAGGTTTCAATACAAGTAAGTCAGACGTCTACTTTGATCGACGCTCCTTGGATTAGAGAATCACATTTCTAAAACAGAATGGTTTTGTAACATTCCCTGTTTGTTGATTTCTCTTGAAATCTTCACAAAGAAGTCAAGGGTGATTAAGTTAGGTTGTTGTCTCATAACAAAGGCATTGACTCAGGTTCAATACAAACAAACGGCACAAAATCACAGACGCCTCGAGTTAGTTCTTAATCCCGGATATAATGTATGCATCGTACTTGTGTATCTATGAACGGTTCCAAAAAAGTTCCAGAGCTTATAACGACATCCTCTGAGTCTTATTAATTATCATTATGAAAATTATTTCTGCTGGCCTAAGAAACACGTTTATTTCACGCTGACAAAATACATTTAACTCGAAATAAAAAACATTTTTCAAACTGATTTTCTTCCCCACATTACATCGTAATTTCCTGGAAAAACTATTTTAACCTTGTTTACTCTACATTTATTTGCAGAACCAAAAATTGCTTTTTTTGATCATTACTTGTACTCTTTATACATTGTAGGGCATCCTCGATATTATTATTCTTTCCAATTCGGTTTTCTTTCTAAACTTTCTAGAAACAATAATGCGGTGTTGGCTTGTTTGGTCTAAAATAATGCTCCAGACCATTGGAACTTAAGAAAAAGCTAAACATTCATTGTTTTTGTTACGTTTGTGTGTAGAAAGGCAGTTCGAGCAGCGATTGTGTTAGTGCCGCTGTTGGGCATAACCAACTCCATCCAGATGCTTCATTCTCCAGTGGACAAAACCGTAATTGAGTTCGCCATATGGTCATATGTCACAACATTTCTGACCTCTTTCCAAGGCTTTTTTTGCGCCCTCATCTATTGCTTCCTCAATGGAGAGGTATGCTAGTTTTTATTATGCATGAACTCTTTTTCAATCCTGTGTTTACTAACTCAGAACAACATTAGGATACGATATGATCATGTTTCTTCCTCCAGGCTATCAACAGTCTGGCCAAAAATGAAATCCTAGTCTTTAGTTTTCAGAAAAATATGAGCCTGGATATGATAAGGCATTGTTAAGTTACAATGGGGGTTTTTTGTTGACCCAGACTGGAGTCTTAAGGGTCGATGTTCTCGTAACTCCCATTGCTTCTTTAGGGGGAATGATACTGGATTGACTAGGACTTTCTAATTGTTAACTTTTTTTTCAAACATTCCAATAAAAAAATTTAATTTGAAAAGCAATGTAACCTTTCTTTAAGGATTGCTGGAATTAATTGGGACAAAGTTGCTAACTTGCCAGAATTTTTATCAAGGAAATTGCAATTAATATAAAATTAATCGGTTTAGGCACCATGTTTCACTTTCACTTGACTAAGCACAGGATTTTACAATTAATTGGGTTTAAAAAGGGATTAATAATATTAGTACAACGTTTACTAAATTAGATATTACCGTTCAAAAAGCTTGCATAAAGCGCCTATCTCCCTTTGATTAGTGCTGAAATTATTTGGTAAAAATACCAATTAGCCGACGAATATTAAAAAAGTAAATTTTGCAGCATGAATACTTCCTGCGAATAGGTTGTTCAATCAGTGGAACCAGCCATATAAATCCTCATAAAATAAGCCATTACCCGTTTCGGCAGTTAAATTAGGTTGATTCAGGCGTTCATGAATTAATTCATCCTTGGCGAAATAATTAGCCTCTTTAAAGTCATCGTACCATCTAAAGTTATTATTAGTCTAGAAGAAAGCAAAAATCTGAACCAAAGCCTTCGTTAAATTACCTTGGATGGAGAGCAACAGAAAGTTTTAATTTGTAGTAGTTGCAGTCTTGCAGTAGCAGCTCAACGAAAGTCTCGTTTTCCACATGATAAATTAAGACTGACAACTTTACTAGACAATATAAGCGTACAATGTACTACGATTCGTTGAACAGCTTAACAAAATCGGGAAACATCCGCTCTGAAAACGTGACTGATACAGCCCATCACAAGAGAAATGAAATCTCTGTTTTTGAAGGCGTTTACCCAAGAATGCAACCCAGAACCCCTGGGCTGCTCGTGGAAAAATCCCTTAGAAGATTTACCTCAGTTTCCTGACAAGAAACCCATTTCCATAAGCCATGCACTCATACTCAATAGAATACATTTTATTTCTCCAGGTCCAGCTAGCTCTAAAGCGGTTCTACCGTGCCCGGAAGAACCGTTCTGAACTGCATCGCCGTCGAAGTCAAGTGGCCCTGCCGGGTGCTTCCTCTGTCCAAGTTCAACCCCGGAACAAAATACGGGGCCCTGAAAAATGCAGCTCAGACTGTCCGGATGACCGTGGGGACATCTCATCGGACGATGACCCGAGTATCCGCTCAGTCATATGCCGGACAGATAAAGGGTTTAAAGGGGCTGCTGGTGGATGCAGGAAATTGGACCCTTTCTTTCAAAATTGGAGTGACGGAGAGCTTTCCTCTCATAATCACGTTGATGTAGAGCAGATAGAGATCCCTATGGAGTATCTTGTCCGACACAAGCAAGGTCAGCAGGCTAGGGTTATCTTGGAGAGAAATGGTACAGGAAACAACATTCTAGATAGTATTAGTAGTAAAGGGGATAGTATTAGTGGAAGTGGGTGTGCCGAAACGTCCAGTTCAGGCCATGTCCATCCGTCAAGGGGAACGGACGTTTTTCTGGTTGAGCGATCCCTCGGGGCAGAACGGACTAATGGGAAGAATGCTGTTCAGATTCAGAGTCAGGGTTAAATACCGGGTGAAAAAGATAAGTTCTTATCTGGTCATGGCTTATATAAGAAAGAAAATTGATGGAACGGGAGGTTCAAGGTTTATGCGTCACATTTAATTAATGCTGATGTAAGTTATAGTACTTCCGATACTCGGGTATTTTTATTTTGAATGAATTACGTGTCCGTTTGATACAATAATATAATACTAAACTATCGAATACTTTATGAATAGTTTCTAAATGTTTGCCTCCGAGCTCCGACTACTACTTTTCTGCCAAGAACTATATACTCTAAGTGTTTTATGGATTTAGCACTTTCTCTTATCTTGTGTCAATTAACGTAGGATTTTTTATGGATCTTATTACAACTAATGAAAGCTATAACAATCCCGAATGATATTAACATTCACATGATAAAATTTAACATGGGGGCTAAAGATGTTGCTTTTAATTATTGATTCCTTGTGGTTGTCCAGTTCGTGTAAATATTTACTGCGATAATTCAAGGAGGGGGATGTCCAATCGCTTAACATCTATTTTTACAATCTAGTTCAGACTCGGGATACAAAAACATAACCTAAATTTGTATACACGAGAATCGTAAAAGTAGTTTCTCTCTCTTTATAAATTCTTTTACTGTAAAAAATATAATATAACTTTAATAATTTTCTAACACCCCACAAAAAACGTTAATGGTGCTGTAACAAGTATGACTGGTTACAATAAAATATTTCCTGCTGTTTAACTCAACCTTTTAATCCTGTCTAATTTAATGTAGAAACGTGGAGAAAGACATTTTCCGCATTTTTCCGTTTTATAGCAGAAACGGATCACTATAATTACTGTAACTGTCTTAAACATTTCCCTAATACATTGTCACTGCCAATTATCTCATTTTTGTACATACAAAATCTGATTATACGACCTGTCGGAAAAAGACTTGTAGGCAAGCATTTTGGTACGCCTTCTAGGAAAAAGACTTTTAGAACGATTTGTAGGCAATTTGTTTTCAGAACGACTTCATGGATTGGAATAATAAGCTGTGAAATAAAGAGTTCAACAGAAGGTAATATACAATGCTGATTTATGGTTTTATTATTTCCCTCATTCAGTATAAATATGGTATTAATGGTGTAAGATAAGTAGCGGCACTGTTAAGGTACATGCATGAATTCCAGCCAAAAAATAAAAGTAACTTATAACGACTGTATTGTTTCTCTTGATAAGAAGTACAAAATAGAGAAAAGTTCAGTAGCAGTGGCAGTAAGTAAGCAAAAGCAAGCAGAAGTGGTAGTTGTATTTGAGTAAATGAATGAAAATGCAAAACAATTTTATGGACAGATACGAACGAATGAGATTAATATAGGTATGGAGGACAAAGTTTTTCGTAACTGAAATGCACACACTCACGTTTAGTGGGGTCCAGGGTTTGCCTAGGTACATGTCTTTTTCCTAGAAGTCGAGGGGTTGCCTACATGTCTTTTTCCTAGAAGTCGAGGGGTTGCCTACATGTCTTTTTCCTAGAAGTCGAAGGGTTGCCTACATGTCTTTTTCCTAGAAGTCGAGGGGTTGCCTACATGTATTTTTCCTAGAAGTCGACGGGTTGCCTACATGTCTTTTTCCCACACGTCGGATTACCACAAAATCTATCTCACATCGAAATAAAAACTTAACGAAAAGGCCGTACTATAATTGAGATAATTGTAAATTGTACTAATAACTACTTTATGATAGGTTAATAAATGTGAAAATTTCATTATCTACTCTACATGTTCCATATTTTCAGCGTTTGTAATTATATTATCCATCATTCATGTTGTTCCTCCTGTGTCGTTTGTATTGAGTATTTTTGAGGTAAAACCTGCTCAGTAAGACATATTTTAAAAGGTACGGTGTTTGCTCTTAAGAAGTTATTAAATTAAATAAATGTTTCATTCAGGAAATCGTAGTCAGACTCTGGCCAATTAATTTTCTTCATCAAAAGCAACAATCCTCCTACGAACAAACATAACAGCTTTAGATATCGCAATGACGTTAGTAAACTCCGGCTGTACGAACGTCATAGACAATAAGCATCCTTTAGTGGATTGATGCATGCCATAGAATTTAATAATCCTAAATCTTTATAGGGTCCGATTTTATTCGTTTTCATATCATAATTCATAACTAGCCTTTCACCATGCAGAATGCCATTACCAAACCCAGCAGGCTGTTACCCGGGTAGGACCTCAGCTTTCCGGGTAACTTCATAGAGCTACCAGTTAACAGTAAGTATTCTGTTTTTTGCTCTCTAAATTAAATAGTAATCAGCCCGCAGGTTCACACCCACGCGCCACGCACGATACTCATTTCTACGTTAGCGTGGGAGATAAGTTTAGGAGATGCCTTTATCAATGGATTGGTTTCTGCAAGAATAGGTTTGCTCTATAATGCTAATACGTTACAAAAAGTTTACTCAAGCCTTATTTTATGATCTATACTCAAATACGAATTGGTTTATTGTACACTTGAGAAATTTTTATTACTGCTTACAAAATTCAAGATATTATTTAGTGATTAGTCTAATCGTTTATGATAATACTTTAGCTGATAATTTGACAGACGTTAGGACATTATTACAGATAAACTTGATAATTTTGATACAGGTGATTATTAAGCATTAAAACATCTCCGGAGGATTAGTTCGCCTAGCAGTCGTCAGCGGATGGGGTAGAATTCTCAGCCTTATCACATTCCGTCATAAAAACACCGGCAAAGGGGGTGTGTCGAATGCCCAGACTGTATGCAGGAGGTTCACGCCAAATACGGTGAGTTGCTGCGTTGATATTGTAAGAACCCGGACCAGCTTCTATACTCTGGGATTTAAGAGACTTCCACCGACCCTTTATGGAGGCCTCTCCACCTCGGTTCTTGATCAGGTTGGGACTTCCTACAAGCGGGTTTAATAGGAACAACGTTAGATAAGACGGGCATAAGACGATTGATAAATTGGTACAACAGGCTTCTGAAGTACTTACCGATATCATAGATTGGACCTGGAGAGCGGAAATGCTCGTCTTCTGTTCGCCCACGTCCCTTTCTAAATGTTTTAAAGATCCAAAGTTAGCAAGATGTTTTAGACTTTGTTACTTTACAAAATTGTACACAAGCATTATTACTCACATGGTCACCTCTCCCGTGGTAATCTTATCCGGAATATTGGGTCCAAGGCAAGGAGGAAGCATGTAAATAGGTCCTGGAGAAGACTTCCCCAGCTCAATCAGCTTTGTCCTCCAAGATAAAGAGAATTCAGGGGCCTTCCTTCGATTGACATTGATATCCGGGTTATAAGCTGCAGGTCCGGGAGTCTCCGTATTGAAAGTTTCTAATTAAAAACATCGATTAGAAGCATAAAAAATCACGTTTCATTTACCCCCCCCCCCCCAAACAAAATAAAATACAGCTTCATAATTTACACTTACCAATAACCTTGGTCCGAGACTTGATAGTATATCCTACATTTGAGTCCGGTCCCTTTGCAGTCATCCCCTTAGGAATCATGTAAATCGGTCCAGGTCCATTACCGCGGACAATGAGAGAGGATGGCAGTTTCAGTCCGAGGCTGTAGGCCGGATTCATCTTTCTCGTGTAGTCGTGGTTGATGTAGCCAACCGTGGGGGGAAGCATAACCCCGGCCGGACCGGGTCCATTGTCCCAAAATGAGGAGAGTTGAGCTTGACGCTGTTCGACAGTTTTATCCATCTTTAATCAGTTCCGACAGTGGGTGAGGGGAGTGCGATATTTCTTACAAAAAAGGTGAAATGTACAGAGAAATTTGATGCAAGCAAAAAGGAAACTGGGAAATTTTGTAAAGCCAATAGTATCGGACTTCCGGAGTGAAGAAAAATATATGTGCGAATCGATCAGGAGATAAAAGTGGAATGAGGACAAGGACGGACGAAAATTGACTTCTTGGCCAATTCTGTCAGTCAACAAAGTAATTTTGTTGTTGGCATGACGACAATAATTGGCATCGGTATTGGTAACGGTCATGGAGGCTCAACATCCACCTTGGATCCAAACGCCTTTCAATAGTGGGATTGCATATGCCAATAAAAAAAATGCGAGCAGCAAACTTAGCTTTCCCTATAAAGTGACAGTAATGTGGGGTAATTCCTCCTGCAACAAAACAAAAGTTTTCCAATGTTATTAATCAAAATAGCCCGAAAACTTTTTCAGTCAATCGTTAAGAAACACACTGTAAAGTTTAACGTCCTGAGGCTAGAATAACGATGTAGGGCGTACAGCGTTTCATAAAATTATTTGATTAAACACAAACAACCCGTGGCATATAAAAAAAAATAGCATAACGTGCCATACTTTCCAGATTGACATTTGCCGTCAACACAGGCCATAAAGCCATCTAAAGGTAAAAAGAACTGAAGAGAGAAAGCTCCATGATAATATAGTTTCTTCCTACTTTTGAACATAATTTGTAACAGCTAATAATTAATGCATGGCTTTCACCAAAATTAAAGAAAAATATTCAGAACTGAACCATACTATTTTTTAATGCTGGTAATTGTTTGTAAAAGGTGGGACGACCGTCATCATAAATACATGGAGAAACTAGGCTAGTTTTGGTGTTTAAAGCTTAATTTCATCAGCCTGCAGCTTCCGTGCCTTTCAATCGGCACGCTAGAACGGACATAAATGTTGCAAAATTTTGGCCAAAACATCCACCATCACAAAAATCCTCGGCTTCTTCTTTTCCATGTTTTAGTTCATATAGTAAAGAGGAAACGCTTACGCTTGTTTTTGCATTTGAAGAAGTGATTCATTCTTCATCATTTTTCTTAGGTGAGTCAAAATTAAAAGACCGCATGACGATGCAAAATAAAAACCTCCGAGTGCAGCTGGCAGAGCCCATTCCAGGGCGCTTTGGCGCATTCTTTATAGACGACTTGTTTATCAACGTGGGGGCCAGCCCCCACACCCCCGGTCCCTCTTTTCCATCATTTTCACACCCACGGACTCCATACCTTCTATTTTTGCTAAGTTAATTATATTTTTGTGATTTTCGTGGAAAAGTAACAAATCATTTTAGATTATTTAATGGTGAAAGTTGCATTTCTAAAGTGAAAACCTCATAGATGAAAAACATGGGGTTTAAAAAAGTGTATTTGCTTAAAAGTATACAAATAAAAAATTATCCAAACGGAAAACCGACGTAGGTGAATCGGCTATTGAAAGTAAGAAACAAGGTCAATCTCGACAACAGATTCATGACCGAGCTGACCTTTTTTCGGGTTTGGGTCACCGTCGGGCAGCATAAGTCGGCAATAATTCTCAATGAGGGTTGCTTTGCTCTTCAACATATGAAAACTTTTAATCATAGCATTTTAATAACTGTCAGATTATTTATTGCATCTTTCTTAAATCGCATGCAGCAGACTTTAAAGTGTATCTTTGAAAACTCGGTATACTGCGCTAACGGTTTCCACTTCAATTGTCTGCAAGTAACCTGTGAAAATTCCCACTAACCGATTGTCTGGTCTAACCTGAGTAATTGTTTCACCACGATAAAGCTGTTTAAAAAAAGCAACCCAAGTTTAATTTATGCTATAAACTAGTATTTCCCGAAATAATGATTACCCCCTCTCGAAATCATTCCTCCTCTGGTATAAGGCCTTTCCATGTTAAAAGTAGAAATGGGCCTTGTCCGTGTTCTAGATTCTAGAATTTCTAACTTTTCCTTAGAAATAATAATGGGCCATCATTTCGGGAAATACGGGATTTTACTTTCCGAAACTGTTAGATAAACTTGTTGTGTTCGTCAGCTTTAGCCACCAGAAATCCCTCGTTTCTGCCCTCTACTGATTTGTAATGTTAGGCTTAGA
>JAQFZX010000694.1:0-47369 GCA_034682405.1 Hydroisotoma schaefferi
GATTAAGAGACTGATAGTGCCCTCGGTGGTGTCAAATATTGTTTCGGCTTTTTCAACTGAAACTTTTGGCTTTGGAGGGTAGACTGTAGTTTGTAGTAGTACTTTTACTTCACGAGCTGGCTTTAGCAGCTTCACCTGTGCCCAAATAAATCTTCGTTCCCCTTGATGCCTTTGAGCTATCGGCCAACCGACGGTGTGGTTTAGGCTTAGGTAGCGAATGCTGAGTAGTGTTTTTTTTACCGTTGGACTTTTAACATTAGTTTTGGGGACTTATGGAAATTAGTAGGCGTGTTTTTCACAAAATATTCTAAAAATATGACAAAACGGTTTATATTTAAAAAGAAATTTAATGTGAAAATGTTAAAATGTTTTTTAACTTATCAGATATCATCTAACCACAGACAGCTATCGATAGCAATTTCTTTGGTTATTGCTGCAGAGGCTGCAGCACATAATGTTTGTATCTACCACAATTATGTAGCTTTGTCTTAGACGCAAGCCAGAATACAGCAATTGTTGAAAAGGACATTTTAAATTGGTTCCGTTGGTTCTTTTTAGTATGAGGAGGAGGGTGACATATCGTCGCGAGTCTTGAGCCTTCTTCATCATCAGTCATAAATCATTCTCCTTTAGCTATTTTCTATAGAACATAGAACTAAACTACCTTCTAGTCTAGAAGAATTCCGTCTCAGTAAAAGTAGACACATATTGGAAAGTAAGTAGTTAGAATAACGAAATTGCACTAAAACATATAGAAATTATATCCATCCTCCTCATGCGTAAAATACCCATCATGGTGGTTCAGTTCAGGATAGGTAGATAAATGGAGTAAAACTGAACAAATGAATAGAAAAGGACCTTGAACGAAAAAGCCAAACCTGCAGTGTGGCTTGTGGGAGACTGAAGACGTCATTAAAGATGAAAAGTTATTTAGTCTGGTTCTACAATAATAATTATTAATTCATTGTACTTTTGTGCTCGTTAGGAATATTAGTCAATCTGCATACACGATCTGTCTTAGGATAAATTTATGATTATAATGTAGGATAAGATTGCGTCCAGGGTAATAAAGTAAATTGGAGAAGGTTGACGGCATCTGCTTTCCTACCATAGATATATTGTGAAGCGTTGTATGAGATAGATTCTGCTTTCAATTCAATTTACCGACCAAACAATCTGGCAATTTGATACTCAAAGATTTTTCCATAGTGAAAAGAACGTCATGCATCAAAAGGTGAAAGTAAATCTAAATTATTTCTTTTCCGTGCAAGGCAAGAATGGCGTCTAGACGGGTATATTTGTATCATGCTGTAGCCTAAATAGCTGCATCCAATACAATTTTTCATGCAACCGAAATACAAGGCAACCATAAGCTTTATCTCGCTTAAAACAAGTCTGGCTTTTATTTAAATTTCTGATTTGACACTGTACTGTGGTTATTTAATTTTCAATTTTAGCTTTTATTGATGTCGGGATTCAACTTTACAGCTTATTTGTTTCTTAAAGAATTGTAAGCTATTTTATTTTAGTGGAAAACATTTCAGTTCTCCACGCGGTGGTCTCCAACTGAAGCGGTCATCCGTTGACTTTTTTGTCATGCAATAATATTACATAAACTGCCGTTATAACTTTCAGTAGCACGAGTTTAATTACATGAACTCTGCCGTGGCATTGTTCCGTTTCACAAAAATTAATTTTGTTGACTTTAATAGGTAGTAAAACCAACAAGTTCCTAATTGAAATGTATTTGGTTCGAATGAACACTAATCCTATGTAGAAATGCTGCGGCTTGTGCGTTCTCCTTATAGCAAAGTTGGTATTAACTTATTAGAGAAATGCATGATGAATGGATTTTTGTGCTCAGAAAAATAATAACTTAATATGCCTGAAAAGCTAAAAAAACACTATTCAAAACAAGTTCAAACCTGCAAAACCCTTTCAGAATTGTTGCAATATAAAAAAGTAGAAAAAGTTGTAAGTTCTATTCTAAAATAATTCTCAGGAATAAATAATTACATTATTTAATCTTACTTAGTTAAATATTAAATATAAAAAATAATTCCAACCGTTAGTCGACACAAAAGAAAATTGGTTCCTTATAAAAACATTTGCAGAATAAAAGGATAGACAATATAATATGCTGTCAGCGAAGTTGTTTATTGGCCGTGGTATACTACTACCAGTGGCCGCATGTTCTTAATAGATACTTATTTACTTTCAAAATTAGTCTACAAAGTTAGAGATGAAACGGGCATTTAAGATTTTACGTTTCGGATCCGTAAGGAATGCAACCTGACTGAGTCATACTGACCAAATCAATAGTTGGCGATGAGGACAACTACAACTTCGAAGGAGTGAAAGAGCGGAACAACGGGACAAGTTGCATCGTAAAAGTACAATAAATTGAACTCCTCCCTTTCGTCTTGTTCTTTTTCTTTCTTATGCTAAATTACCATTTGGTAAAATTGGTTCGACTGCCTCGTAAAGCAGAGCAGTAAACTTTGACCTACAAAAAGGCTGTTTTGGTTTCCTTGTAGTCATAAACCAAGACACGTCAAGTAAAAATCATGTCATGCCATAGATAATCAAGAAGAATCCTTTGTTTATTTCGGATCTCCTAGACGTGCCTCGTCATTTGTGCTTGCACAGATGAAGGTGAAATAATGTCGTGATTAAAAAATCCATTGAAAAAGATGCGTTTTACAACTCAGTGTTTTTTTTAAATGTTTATAACAGGTATAGAATTATTGTGATTATTGTAAACGAACTTCATGAGATTTAAGAGGAAATGGAGAAACGGATGTAGATTTTTCGTACTACGTCGAGATTAGAGAATTCAACGTAGCGTAGATAGGATTAACAGTTTAGTATAGGTACTTGTATTTATGAACGTTTCTGATCGGTTGATCATTAACCTAAACTGAAATGATTTTATTTACCTAAAACAGGCAACCTGGAATATATTTTTGAGCTTTTATTTGCTGCCGTTACTGAATTATTCCCCTTCTGGTCATTGACAACATCCTTATCGTCTGGGTCATATTTTGTCCTATCTCTTTTCAATGTTAGGAAATTTCTCATGTTTTTAAAACAATTTTTGTGTAGGATTGTTCCACGATTCAATGTATGGAGGCAGCAACTTCGGTACTTAAAATGAGAAACTTTACTACAACTGGTTAAAATAATTTAAGCCTTGCATAAAACCTAATATTGAGGTTAACAGTATCATTTGTATCAGTAAACAGAATTTATGGTTTAGTTAAGTGAAGTTTTGTAATCGCTATCAAATTATGTTCTATAATTCAAAGGTAAATTATTTTGATGAACTTTCTCCTACCCCCTTCAAGCAGATTTGTATGTTTTGTTCAACAACGATTCATTTGTCGAGCCGAGCTACCCAACTATTGTATCGTATTTATGATTCTTTTAAACAAAATGTAAAGCTTTTGAGTTTAGTTGTCGGAATGATTGTAGTGGAGTGCTGCATAATTCAATGATCATCCAATAATAGTCTCGCTTCATTGTATAAGTAACTTTAGAGAAAACGACCCCACTCTTTGTTTAGTAATCTATTTTCATCTAACCATCTAATCGGACTGTCAATGATATAGCAACTTAATTACCGCACTGTAACCACCTGGTACGCTAATTAATTTTTGGTCTTTTTGAGGGTCAAATTTAACATTCGATGAAATGGGGGTTATGGAGTTATTAGTAGTAATTAGGGGGCTATTATTCTAAAGATTTGAGGAAGACACTATAAGTGACTACGGCATGCTATTTTAGCTCAATGCACCATATAAAACTTTTTGAATACTTGAATGAATTACGGAACGGCTTAAAAACAATATCAACTAATCTGGTTGGTTCTTCAAACAGAAATCTGACTTTATTATATCTTTTTATTTTTCGTTTCCCCCCAAATCTCTATACAATGCCTGTAGTTAAATGTACAATGAAAAATCCCTTTTACTAAAATCAGAATCACTCCACAAGGTACTATTCTTAGATGCTATTAAACGCAATTAACTTGTCGAAAGTATCCATATTATTATAAATCTATAAGTAATAATGTATAAGATCCTAATCCTTCCGTCTTGCGTTTATGGATCCTAAAATTAAAATAGTTGGAAAAGTTGGTTTTCTAACCTTTGTGGAATGTTATAGATATACAAATGTTAATACAGCCATGAAAATAGTTGATTTGACGAGTTACCTTATTATTATTCATGTGCGGTGTGTTTTTTGTCTTTTTAGGTATAATGCTGAAGGACAATGCAGAGCAAGTTATTTTGGACCCTGTTTTAATAGCCAAACACTACTTAAGGACTTGGTTTGCTTTAGACTTGATATCCTCCATTCCCTTGGACTACATCGTACTCATAGTTTGCCGACTCGAATACTGCGTAAGTTATAATACATCTATTCCATCTCCTTTTAGTGCTTTCTTGGGCTGTCACTTGGTTTCCTCTTTTGGCTGGGTTGTGTATTGTGTTGCTGGGTTGAAATAGCAGGATTTGGTAGTGGCACTCGCACTGGCCCTTATTGCATTACAGAAGACGATAAACTTGTCATCTTCACTACTTGGGTGGATGGCTGTTGGAGTAATGCTTGTTTTATTACCCTCTGATTCCAATAGTAGTAGTTTTAATTGCATCTTTCTTAGCTTTAAAAGACGGGAAGGACGAATGAACAAACTGATTGCCACGGATCAGCCCTTGGACTGCTCTGTAGTTCACGACGAGATGACATAAACTGCATTAAATTTAGGCCATTGGTGGCATGAACTGTAAGATTAATGGGCTTCCTGCCAGCAAATAAAAGTTTACTTGGGTTTTTAACACCAACTAGGGCAAGATATTATAGCCGTTGTTCAGCCTAGAAACGTATCCATTCAGGGTTAGGTTTGAGGGAGGTTTAAAAAAGGTAAGAAACGGCGATTGTACTTGGTATAACAATTGTTGTGTAAAACCCGTTAACTTTAGCGTAAAGGAGTTAATTCATGTGTCTCCCCAGTATGTGAAAAAAAATGTTTATAAAATAGGCCTTCCCAGTTGAGTAAAGAAAGTAAAGAAAGAATAAACCCACCTACGCATTAAAGGATAAAGCATACTGCTTAACTTCATTATTCTAAAAAAACCCCATAAACTCAGAAAGAAGAGACAAATAATACAAAATGAGCAAGTAATAGAAACCAATTATTTCATTTCAATTGTTATGAAAAATTAGGTTACATAACGAGACTAGAAAATATGTACGGCAGTCGATCGGTTGGTGGTGGCAGGTGGCATGCAAAGAGACTCAGAGGACCTCATAAAGTAAAGAAAGTAATCTTTAAGCTGTTTATAAGATCGAGCTTGTAGATGTTTAAGCAGTCGAAAAGGACCAAAGTGAGTTTGAGAAATGTCTCGTTTCATCTCCTGTGGTTTTCTCCACTTTCACTCTAAAGGGTTATCTTGTTAAACGTATGATAAACTAAAGTCACTCTAGGGATGTTTAAATGAACGTGCTCAACCTCATCTTCTCTTGTCCTTAGTCTCCGTAAGCGTATAATTTATATTCGTCTATTTTGAGAACCAAGGACAACAGAGCATCCGACAAACTAAACTATACTGGTTAGGTTATTGCGGAGATGTGTACGTTCTTTTAAGTTGACTAAATAGTAATTCTCGTTAAATTTAGTGAAAACTGGAGGGTTGTTGAGCAATGAAGTAAGGCTATAATAGGCATAGAGACTACCGGCAGACCGACGGGTTGTTTCCCATTTAGATGGACATCTTCAGTTGGCACTTGTCATGCTTAAATTATAACATGTTGGCCTTTCTGAAAGCTTTCTTTTCTCTGCTTTACGGACATTTTCGTTTCACCGAGTTTAAGGAAACTCATTATGAATTTTCTCAGGCTTGAGATTTATTCTGCTAAATGCCAGGAGTAGAGTTCAATACAGCCACAGAGACACGGGATCTGTCTTTATTACAGTTCTTTGCATTACATTAAAGTTGATATGCCTGTTTACTTGGGACAATTTGAAAGGATTTCGGGAGCTTTATGAATGCCTGGTTTACAACAATAAGGATAAAAAGTAAAATAGTTAGTAATTGTAGTCACAGTGGGTTAATATAACTTTTTAAATAAATTTTAATTGGATTAACATCGCTTATGTAGGTAGGTATCACCTCAGCTCATATTTCGGTACTAAAAACATAATTATTGACGATAGATTTATGATCAGTGAGCTTAAGAAAAGACAACTACATAATTCACTTAAATAAACGAATAAATCAATAGCGTGGCCAAAATTAGTTCATTGAGAAACTGTGTATAAAAATCAATCTCTGTTCTTCAGAATCGAGAAAATTCGTTGTTTCGTAGAAATTAAATGACAGGATGGTATTCCTTTGTATAATACTCTTTGCAAAGATATACTGCCCTGCGTTTTGAGTAATTTGCAAGACATCGACTAAAAACGAGAAATGGGGGAATACACAGTCACAGTGGTTTGAATTAATAGATTCGTTTCATCTTACTCAATGTCCATAGAAATAGGGAAAGCAAAATGATGGTGGCAGAAGCAAAGTAAAAGCAATGCTTACATTGGAAGCAGAGTTGAAAGAGTGGAGCTTTTTCATCTTTTGTAAGCGACACCAGTTTATGGATTACATGTGTCTTGCTTCTTCACATTTAGTACAACTAACTTCAAAAGCTACATAGAAAGTGATGAGTTTGGGTTCTCTTCTGCGGAGAGCTTTTCATTGATTAAAATAGGATGATGACGACGCTTTGGAGTTTCTAATGAAAACATTTATTTGCCCTAGCTAAAACTAGACTGTAGTAATGTCATGAAAGTCATGATCAAAGGAACGATCTCGCTTGCCACTCATGGTCTCACAGAAGTAGTAATATGGGTTTTACTTTGATTTGGCATGGACACTTATGGTATTTTCGGATAAGCCTGAAAAGCATATTACCCTTCCTGAGTAGTTGTTAAATTCTTATTTTGTACTGTCAATTTACGGTTATTACGGTCAATTTATAGGCGTGCTTTAGAATCTTTGTTGAGGAAAAGGCTAAGTTACTGACTCCAAACCGTAAAACCGCAGGTTTAAAATTCAATTTTGAAATCGCTTATTTGTTTGTTTCCAGTGTTTAATTTGTCGTCATCCAGAAACCATCCTTCTGTTGCTGTTTTTAATAAGTAGGAATTTTTTTGTAGGGGATATCCTGTTATTTTTCAGCTTATTTTCATTGCTTTGTGAATAATATGAGTAACAATTGAGAACGTCGCTTCTGAACTATAAGATGCTGTCACTTACTTTTGATGTGCAAACCGGAATTAAAGTAAACATTTGGTAGCTAGCAGGAGTCTGCAGGGTTGTTAACTAAAAGTTTTAATTAAACAAGGATTCTGTTACACCCAAGGGGTTTGCTTGAATGTAAAGAGGAGGAATGTGATGTGCGAGAATCCTCACATTGTCTGTCAACTTTTACTGCACGTTTTTCGGCATGCATTCGGTTTAATTATTCGTATATACGATATGAAATTGTAGTA
Organism: Hydroisotoma schaefferi; assembly: GCA_034682405.1. Lineage (NCBI taxonomy): Eukaryota > Metazoa > Arthropoda > Collembola > Entomobryomorpha > Isotomidae > Hydroisotoma > Hydroisotoma schaefferi. The sequence continues at coordinate 7,550 of JAQFZX010000694.1, forward strand.
TGCATTTTTATCTTGCAAGGCTACAATACAGGGTGGATGGAATAGATATCAATAAACACATACGATTTCCAACCCAATTAATCCGAGGCAGAACTAATGAATTCGTTTGACTTTGGTTGGTGCTTTCAACAAATATCAACCCTCAAACCCCAACTATTTATATTATATTTACACAAATTCACTATAGCGGAGTTTTATAAAACCCCCTGCTAGTGTATTATTTCCTTGTTGGAAATAAAAGTCTTTGGGTGGCAACTAAGCAGATTATTATTGCACAATGACAGTAGTTTTCGGTTAAAAAATTAATAAAACAAAAAAATGTTTACAGTTTGAATTTTAACAGTACATGGTTTCATGCAACCTGAAATACACTATATTAATATCGCTCACATCTTCAAGCACAAATTATCAATCAGCAACCTTAAGCATTGAGATACAACTGATAAAAATCCTTCAATTGGTAAAATCACCCTATTTGGTTTTAATTTTACAGGATTACAGTGACGGTGTTGCGATTCACGCTGGACGTGCTCTCAAGATTCTTCGAATGGTGAAACTCCTAAGTTTGGTTCGCCTTCTCCGGCTTTCTCGTCTCGTCAGATACGTCTCACAATGGGAAGAAGTCTATGTAAGTCCCTATGGAATATTTTATAGTACTTTCCCCATTTTGGTTTTTCATTAACTTCGACTCTCCTTCTTGGTATATTTACTTTTACCATTTACTTTACTGGTGCCTTTTGAAGTTTTTTACGACGATGAAAATTAAGAGTATCTCTATCTGCATGCAGAATTTTTAAAACAAAATACAGGGTACCGTTTTTTTCCTACTCGTTTTGAATTGAATGAACATTTTTGGTATAACATGAGTCCATTGCAACTAAACAGGTTTCACTCCATTGGGCCGATTGAGTACTGGCCATTGGCATACAGCAAACAAAATAGCACTTAAATTTTAAACAAGTTTTAAGTACTAACTTTACTAACTTAACTATTTTTATTTTACATGGCTACGTTTTGCTTTTTAAGCTCAGGGGTGCTTCTTCAATTTTTCATTAACTGTTTTGCAGATATATAAATGGTACTTGATAATACCATTGATTTGAACTTGCGTACATTTTTGGCTACTGCATAATTTATAACTTTCAAATAGTAGTTTCGTTTTTATTTATACTTACTAACAGAAGCACAACAGTACAGTAATGTGCACTCTGTGATGAAATTTCCGAGCATTCTATTAATATTCAGAAAGGAATTTAGTTCCCGTATGGATTGTTTGGATTACCATTTGGATTAAATGTTTTCATTTCGGAGGGGTATCGCATGAAATAAATTTTGAAATAACAGAATTACTTGTGAATAAATGAAAATAAATCGAGATATTTACTGAAAGTGGACAGTAAGGAATCCCTATACTATATTTTTTTCCACTCTTTGCCTTTTCTCCTATCCTATTAGGTAACTCCCTATATTTTTCTTACAGGGAGAAAAATAATAACATTAATAAACCAACTCCTTCTGGACTAATTAGTTGGAAAGTTAACAGCATCAAAGTGAAAAGGAAGCTGAGCTCTGGGTACATAATTCAGGAACATTATTCGTCCAGCCCATCTAAATTTCACTCAGAGTAGATCTAGTAAAGCAGAGTAGTGTGGAATGAAATAACCGCAAGACAAATTAGAAGTTGAGATTTAAGTATGCTTTAGCTGTAAATCCGCAGAAAGTATTAAATAAAGGGAAGAATATAATGATAAGCCCTTTAACATGAAGAGGAGTCGCATTCGGTCGAACTCGAAAGTCAGCAATGTTAGGGCTGTAGGTAGGATTCCCTTGCGAGTGCAGTGATTTGTGGAGAAGCGATAGCGATAAGAATTAATTCAGCCTGACTGACTTTTCATTGTGTTACTGAAGAAATCGAATCTGATGTCAGAGGTTGGAGGTTAGAATAGGATACACCTGCTACTACTGTGACTGCTGCTTTTTCAGGTTAAGTTAAATCCTGGGGGGATCAATTATTTTGGAATTAAGTGGATACTTCTACTTTTTGCTGGTGCGATTAGTTGGGTTGGCCTATGGACTAGGTTTTACAATTTAGGTAAAACTCGTCTCTTTCCCTCTTTTTAAGGTCCAAGTAGCGAGTAGCACTCTCAGAATGTGTAGACTTTTATTTCGGCTTGGAATTTACAAATCTTTCCATTTTTACCCCGAGAAACCATCTTATCACCTATTTGTTTTACTTCAGATTTGTAATAGAATAAGGATTCTTAATCCGAATTTTCTAATCTAATAAGAAATTGATTAGCTCCTACTTTAAATCTTCATCATTCTACAAAGTCCCTGAGAAGTGAAGCCTTTAATTGAGATGTGAAATTAAGTAATTACCCACTGAAATATTGGATATCATTAACAAACAGGCAAGTAAGTAACAGTAGCCCACACGAGAATACAATTTAGTAATAGCTTCATGGATCAATTACCAACTGAAACCTTTCTTGGCTGAAATAAAAAATTCAGTTTAAAAAATGTGATGCCGATTTTATTTCTCTCACGTAGACCCTTACAGAAGGTACTGCACATTTTTTCCCCACCTTCACTAGTTAATTACCCGAGTCATTTTGCGAACTTCACTACACAGCAGAGACAGAGAGTTTGTGAAAATAAAAACGTTTTAATGTCAACTGAATATGCTGAGGTTAGTTTCCACACGGATAGCTTGTGTAGGAAGAACGGTGAAAGCATTACATTCGTTACGACAGAATTAGGCCAAGTAGAATAATAGCTTTAAAACGTAACATATGCCTTCCTAAAGCCCCAAATTACCATTTTGGTCTCATTCTTCATTTTACCACAGCTTAATTCATGCTTTCGCTTACCCTTGTTGTTTTCTGGTTTGCGATTTCTCTACTTTACCGTTTTTGTTTTAGGCACAGAAGCAGAATGATATATCAACTTTATACAGGCAGTTTTTAGAATACTTAGGTACTTTTATCCTTAAACAGATTATGGGCATGACGGATTCAAACATTCGCAAGGCTAGCATTAAGACGAGAAGAAAGTACAGAATAGACTTTTAATATCTGCATAATATTTTAGTTGGTGCGATAGATAGGATGGAAAGTGAAGATTTTTTCCCAGACAAATTTTGCATAATGGATCTTCTTTGTTGAAGCTAGGTGTTTTTGACAGGTGGTCTTCTTATCAAATTGCATGAGTTGAGTAGTGAGTGTGTACCTCTCAAAGTCCATTTACTCTCAGAGTTTTAAACGTCTTCTCAACCATAAACTCATTTTCACTTCGTGTCATCAGCCCTTCCTCCTTCGGATAAGTGTAGACACAGAGGAGTAACTTCATTTTATATCAAACATCAACTCATCTACTCATTTCGGGATATAGGAGGATACAATTCGCATTCTTAGGTTAGGTTGCATGTAGAGAAAGTGGTCTTTCATTAGCGTAGATGTATGGATTTATGATTCTTACAGCATAGCTCGAACATTATAGTATTTTAATTTAATTTCATTAAAATACTATAATGTCCCTCCTTACATTTCCATGTTAAAAAATAAAATTGGGATATTCTTACCCTAGTTAAGACGCTTATTTTATTCTTGGTTCTCAACAATACTTCCCCTGAATTAAAACGGGAATGATTTAGTGGGTTGAAGGAAGAAATACGTTCAACGTTTATCAAAATTATAAGTTCAAGAAATAACAAGATTTAGACAATTGAAACTTTAAAAGGCTTCTATCTTAATGATGCCGTGAGTTTTATTTTGAATCTTCGTCAGAAGTAGTTTCGAAAGAGAACCAATTCCTTTGAACCTACTAATGTATTGAGCTGGAAAATAAAATATTTATATCTGTCTTCTTATATCACATTCCGTCCGATTGAATGATCCCATTATTTTTTATTTTCAACAATCATCGAGAAAGCGCAATACCAGATATGTTATTCAGGACATTTACCTGTATTTTAATAAAGCTTACAAGGTTATACAAACTGAAAAGTAACCTCAGCATATCATTATGCTATAGTAAAAGTATTCTATAGATCATTTTGAGTTAAAATGCATGTCTAGGTGAAAGGTAGGTACAAAGGAGGTTTGATGATCATTGGTGGATGGGAGAAAGCATAATAGCATTATTATCATGATCTTTTTAGTCGTTTTCATAGTCCTGCTCTTTCTCCATTAACTTCCCTTCTAGTTTTTGTCCATCATTCTTTCTCTTCGTTGAAAAAAATCTCGCTGCCGAGTCTTTCCTCTTGACAACTAACATCAATCATTTCTCTTGAGTATAAAAAAATATTAAACTCAAAAACCCCTTCTCCCATCCAGCTACCAACATCAGCCAACATCACCATCACCGTCATCATCTTCATGAGAAAAGAAGATTCTGTTAACATGATTTTATTTTTGTATTTCATTTCTGGTTCTGCTATACCACTGAAAAAAGTAAACGGCATGTACTGATTTCACCTGCTACTATTCTTAGTATAACCTTAGGAAGGGGTGGCCCTAACCCTAAACAAATGGGGGAATCGTAGTGAATTTAAATTGTGCAAAATTCAACAAACCGAGGAGTTTTATGAATATGCTATTATAATAATTTTATAACAGGGTGATGTTCAACGCACGCATCAAATTCAACTGTCCAATTTACGAAAGTCCCACAAGTCAAGTCTTCATATTACATACTTTACAATTTGATTGATCCCTTTAAAGAAGATATAAAGGACGGATCATAAAAATCTGATATGAAGAGAAATTTTTTATTCTAAATACTATAAACTTTATAGTAACAAGCGGTATCCAAAGGTGCAGTAGAAGTAGCAGAATCATAGCTAAGAGGAAGCAGATTCATGTTTATGGCCATGGAGCAGAATGGACATAAATGAATGGACAAAAATCAAGCTACAATATTTTAGCTCACACCCTTAAAATTTGTAAGGTTTAGAAGCGTTGTACTTCCGATGAGCTTGGCTATGGCCTTTATTGTTTTTTAGGTTTTACTATTTATACTAATTTTGATGCAAAAGGTAGAGATGTGTCACTTAAGCTCAGAAGATCCGTGAGAATGAGGTCGCATCGCTGTGGCTTTTAACTTTCGAATCGAATAAATGCATATTTTTCTAAATAAATTACTTCATTGTAACCCTTTCGTTGGCTTCTCTTAAAAAGGTACGAACAGTGTATTTTTGTATTTAACTTTTCAATTAAATTGCCTGCAGGGCGACTTATCGTTTTGGTACATCCGGCTGGTACAGTTGATTGATTATGTCTACGATTTGTTGTTAAAGAATTTAATCATCATGAATAATGATGACTGACTTGCGTAATAAATATCCAGTTTAATGCTTTTTAAATCACTAATCCTCAAACAGTTTACTGACTGCTAATCAGATCCAGCTAATACTTTGGGTTGGAGGTTTGCTGAGCTTGTTGGCATTTCTCAAATTTATTCGTATTATGATTACAATTATAGTAATAAAGTACCGAAATGATTTTATTATGCTTTTATTAATCCTTTATACTAACACACACCGTTGAAAATGTACCGTACATTTTCAATAAGCTTATTATATTCAGTTTTATTTATTACACAACTATATGGGTTTAAAAGGTTCACTGAAAGAAGACAGATGGATGAAACGAACTTTCAGCTCTCAACATAGTACTCGTCATTGAATAGGTCATTATTTGACAAATAGGTCATTCATTTTGAAAGAAATGAAATACCAAAGAAAAGGGCGATTTATAATCTTTTTTTTAACTCATTAAAAAGAAACCGATTTTTTAAACTATTTACCAAACTTTAGACAAAGCTCAATTAATTATGACTAACAGTTTTGTGATCGCAATTCCTTACTGCCCTGCCAACTTTTCCTTGTGTAAAAAGTTTTCAAGTAAACCAGCCCCATTTCCAACTTTAGTTACTAACCATTTCCACTATAACTTATGGATAACTATTTCAAGTGGGTGGCGACCTTTGACCTTACTTGAGATGATTATGACCCATTGTTTTGTGTTTGTTTTTTGTTTGCGTGTGTCTCTCTACATCATTGGTTCTGTCTTAATTCTCACACACAGCTGCGTCAAAGCCTGCACCAAAAGCGTACTCGAGAGCGACGAGACTCCGCTTCTTTTGGGAGAAAGGAACCTTTCTCGGGAAAAAACCTTATTTTACAGGTAGGTCACTCCCACAAACACAACACCTTACCCTTACTACCCCACCCATCCAACCAACCACCCCCACTCAAACACTTTCACACTTTACAAGCCGCACTCGTCTGCTTCCCGCTCGCCCGCATGCTATGCTATACCGTTACCGGTCGTTGGTTTACGATAAGTTTAATTACCTATTTTCTCTCCACTTTTCTCTCTCTATTTAATTTCCGCTTCTCTTAACTTTCACTAGGACTGCGTTAAGAAAGAACTGATTTTTTAAAACAGTATAAATGTCCATCATACTTTGTTTTTGGTATCATTCCGAAATAAAATTGACATTTAACTTTCTAAGTCTCTTTCACCAAACGGTCCGGGAGTTCTACTGGAACTTTAATGTCTCTGTTTGTTTGTTGCATGGTGTCTGGCTTACGTCTGGTTTTTAATTTATTGTAAAATAGTGAGAAAGTAGTCAGTGTCCTTTAAGATGTTATTTAAAGATAAAGGCATTTTAGAAAATATTAATTGAAAATGTCGAGAGCATATAATAAGTAGTCAGGCTTCAATCGTGTTTCCGTTCGGTAGGTAACAAATCAGTGCACATTTTAGTTTACACTTTTCTGATTGAAGTATAAGTACTAGAGAACTGTGCATTGTTAAGTGATCAGTTTTTGAATAAAAACTCAAGTCTAAAAATGTTCTTGAGTTTTGAAATACTTAGGAATGAAAGCTTGATTTCCCACATCGCATTGTATAGGACATACTCTTCATTCGTCAAGTCCCAATGAATTGAACTAATTGTATACATTATAAGTGTTAAGCCTTTCGGTAAGTCTTACCGGTGCAAATATTTTGTTCTGTCCATTAAAGATTTATTTGTCAGAGATTCAGGAATCTCTTTGAATTAATTCGTCCAAGTGATTTATCTCATCATTAATTAGTACAAACAGTGTAGAAACCTCTTGAAATGTTTATCTTGCCTCAATGGTAAAGTAAAGGAATAGTTTGGAGAGCGTCGAGCAGATTTGTTTTAATTTGCATTAATCTTTGTATTTGTAGCTACCTATGTTGTGTTTTGCCGTGTCAAAACCTTCTATCCACTATCCATCCCAGTAAACTCTCTTTTATCTATTAACCTATCTCCAACAACTAATGCCACTATCCAACCACTGCCCCCATCCCTCACCCAATTCTAACCTCAAACAATACTTTTTAGTAATCCAGGATTTTCCCGAGAAGGATTTTGGCAAGCTGGATAAAAACAATTTAGATAAATCTCTGAACAATTGTTGTTGAATGGTTGTAAAATCGCATGCTGCGATCTATTTATTCCACGTCTCAATCCTTATTTTTATTTGCATTTTTTTTTACTTATTGTTTTGGCAGTAGAGCCAGAATTTTTATTTGAAGTTTATTTCCTTTGAGTTGCTACTGCACCCGTTTGGTAATAACTTTTTTGGTTGAAGGAGAAAGTATTTTAGCCATAAGGGATTTCAGAATTGGGTAGAAATGATATTTTGATTGAAGAACTACTGCTATAAATCGTATGAAACCGAGTCGCGTTTTCAAAATGTTGTGTATAGTACGTGCGGAAAGCAGACATGTAATTTTGCAAAGGCCCGATGGGCTAATTGTTTTCAAAACTTTGAATAGCAAAACACAATACATATTTTTGAACGAGTTTTTTTTACTACACTTCAAGGCAATGAAATGCTCTCTGTTTTGATATCGTTTTGAAGTATCTACAATTTCAACAGTACACAAAATAGATTTTTACGTGGTATTAGTACAATGCTAATACGACAACAGATCAGTTAATGCGAAGTGTATTTATTGATTTAATAATTGACAAATGAATCTTTTAGTTTCTGAACATGGCGTCAGTGTTCATGAGGATCTTCAATTTGATATGCATGATGCTCCTGATTGGACACTGGTCCGGCTGCCTCCAATTTCTCGTGCCTATGCTCCAAGGATTCCCTTCCAACTCGTGGGTTGCTATCAACGAGCTCCAGGTAAAAATTGTATTCCGTTAAAAAGAAGTTTTAATATATTCCTTAGTGTACTTGTACTGCCCGTGTTTATTCACTTTATGTTCAACGGGGAAGTAATATGGTATTACTTCTCTCTTGAATTTTATACTGACTGATCTCTACCCGAATAAAAACTCAAGTAAAAAGTAGAATATTACTGCTTTGCTAGGCTTACGATAGTCATTTGTTAAAATATCTAAGATGCTCCTCTGGAAAAGTTCACCTAGTTAATGTTCATTCCAACTTATTTGAATTTCACATAAGTTAATTTACAGAACAGTATTCTCTACTTGACATCTGCATTTTGCTGCTGAAATGACGAAGTTTTGAAATTCATACTTTAGTCTTACACGATAGCTAGCCGTAAAAAACAACTGTTCAGTGGTAAAAACTGTACAAACTGTGTTTCGTGGGATTTTAAGTAAAAGTTAAGAAGTTGTACGACACAGCGACTTCCATCCTTTCTAGTCAATTTAATTTTGTTATGTACTGGAGAAAGAAAGTGTAATTTGCCTCTGAATCTGCTTTAGACTTGAAAGTTTTTTTAACGGGAAGGGCAGGTAATATTTTTCAACCCTCTTTTATTCTATGGGGACAAAGTAAGGACCAAGAAAGTACTTTCTTTGTAACACACCTTCCATACACTGAACTCTAGTAGTAATTGTCCTGAATGTAGGTTTAGAAAGTACATTATTCTACTATAGTAGTTTAACTACATAAGTAAAGTTAACCTTGTCTGGAGTATACATTTATATACTTAAACAGCTTCTCTGGTATCGTTGAATTTATTTGCTTAACTTATGTTGCGTCAAATAAGAGAGCTGAATATTTGGTTAAATTATCTGTAGAAAAATATGCCAATGGATACGTTAAATAAGCTACAAAAAAACAGGAAGTAAAGTAAAACATAGATGTATATGTAATATTGCGAGTAGGAAAAAAGCTGCTAAATTAAAAGGTGTATTTTGAGTTGTATTTGTACTTTGCAGTTATAAGCTGAACGCAAAAGTAAAAGCAAAAAAGGTAAAAGACGACTTTTCCAAATAAATAAAACCCAAGTTTTAGCCAACGTAAATGGTGCTCTTACTCCATGTCTAAAAACTGCTTACAGAGGAAGAGTATCCACCCCAGTTTCTGAAGTACTTTTCACTTCACCTATTTGCAAATTCCAACTCTACTGTACTATACCACCGCCACTAGCCAACCAACCATGAGCTAAAGTAAAAGGTACGGGTGGCTCAGCAAAGAAACTGAACAATAAGAAAGAACCATTCATATAGGTTTTACTTGGAAGAACTTAACAAAGTGAAGGGACTGAAAAGGGTTGAAGGAGCTACTAACCACTACAGAAACACTGGTAGAAGTTATTGTTTAACAGTGTCTTGCTTTCCTTTTTATATTCCATATTTGGTGGATAAGGGGCAATAGACTGAAAGTTATGCTCTTGTTTTAATGGGTCATACTATTTTAATTAAACTCTTGGCACTCTCTGCTGCTCTAATGAAATCACTCATTCAGAGTTAATTTATTTCCCAATGGGAACTCAATCCAAAACCTGCGAGGGGCCTCGTTATAATGTGTATCCAATTTGGAAGGATAAAAGGGATATTCCATTTTCGGTATTGGATTGCTTTCCTCTCGGTTTTCTTTACTTCTGGGGTTAATTAGCCGCCTAAAGGTTACCCTCGGGTTAATAGCCATTTGCTCTTCTACAGCTCGTGTAGGTCGTAGTTATAAAAGGATTATATTAATAATTAATGGATTTTTATACTTTAATACCCGCTGTTATTTTAAGTGTTATTATTAAAAGAATGCATGGAATAGGTTGGAAAGCCTTACCTCGTACAAACCGTAGTTTTCACTCAGAATAACAATAATCTTCAGATAGACGTGGAGGAACTTGTAATCAGTGAACTTCATAAACTGCGTCATTCCGCTATCATGTTTCTTCCAGTAACCTTTAGCTCTTTAACTACAGTATTGTCTCCTGTTTATTCCGAATGACCTTAGTAACATTGAGCTATGATAATGTGAACAAGGAGGTGAGAATATCCATAGGATAAACTGTACCAATATGATAAATGAAAAGCAGATAGTGTGTCATAGTCCAAAAGTAGATTCAAGCGTCAAGTAGTCTCAGTGGTGGAAATCAGGTTGACTTGTAACTCACGAATCGCTGACACAAGAGATGTCCTATTGTGTAACTACCGGTACGAAAGTTCTCCTGTACATTTTAAGTAAGCTTCACTTCTGTTTGTTGGCATTGTTTTCCCATTTACCGTTGCTAGAATCTTATCATTAGATCACGGATCCTAATGAATGATGGTATGATTCTTCTTTATCAGTCCACGAACTCTTGGCTGGCACGGGCTCTAGATTGGAGGTATAAAGTAAATCTGCTGTAACCCGACAGGCCAGCTTATTTTAACATTTCTATATGTATTATACTGTATCTATCTTTGCAGTTTCTACGCTTTCTTTCATATCATAGTATAAAATGCAATTAAATACCATCAAATTTACAGGGTTTTGTAAAAATACGGGCGGATTTTAGTGACGGAACAAACTAAAATCTGCATGCAACCGCAACCAAGCCTCCGGAAGTTTATTTTTATCCAATAGCAAAATCACTTTTCTGTATAGGCGTACAACTTTCTTGTCAAAACTTGGAGTAAATAGTTAATTTTATTATGAATTTATGTATTATATATTTAGCTGCAGTCTTGATGAATACATATCTTCTAATGGTCGGGGAATGGATGAGGGTAACTTTGGCTCAAAAGGGAGAAAGTAAAGTTAGACCAAACTGGGTCTACCATTAGCATTAAGAATTACCTACATTATATTATTATTACTTATATCTGGGTAATATTATAGAAAGAAGTTAACACTGCTAAGAGGACCGCTCGCATAGGGTGCCAACTCTCCTACAACTTTGAACTTGAGGAGACAAATTTTTTCTTATTCTTATTATTATTTCTGGTATGAGTACCATAAATCATTGTTCTAAACTTCAGTTCTAACTCTTTCTCCGTACCTTACTAAAGTTGGTTTCCTTTCTCTAATGGCTGACTCAGAAAAGTGGGTCAATTTCTTTCCCGTCCCCCTTTTCTTTCCTCTCCAGAGACTCATATTCTACCACGTAGTCGGTTGCCTGCTTGGATAGTTTGTTAGTGTAATATTCATTCATCTAGGTACAATAAAAAAAACTCGGAGAGTCAATCTATGGACAGTTATTTATAGTGCTGGGAGAATACTAATACCAAACTAAATGTGGAGCTTTTCCCTAACCAAGCGGCCGCTCTATATGGTAGTATAGTAATTGGAAAGTAGTAGGACTGTCCTTCTATCAACTTTGCACTTTGTGATGAATATTAAAACTGGCTTCGTTTTGCTTTCCTGGTGCATAAAGTAATTGGTACTTTTGTGAAAATATTTCATGTTGGTTCAGGAATGCAAGTTTAAGATGTAGCTTTTAGTATAGGTGGACAATTTGGACAAACTACTTAGTCTTTACGCTTGATTATTTAGCAAAGAAATACTTTTATCAACCAAAATGAAACATTAAAATATGTCTGTGCTGTTTTGACAGGCTTTCTAAAAACATTCTTATCAATCAGTACATTTCTGCTATTTTCTTAAAATTCTAATTTTACACTCTGCAAGTAGTTAATTCATTAAAGATGCACTTTGAAATTTGAATTCTCATACAGTGACAGTACTCATAACCTACACTACCTCAAACCCTAAAGCTATTCGGACTTGGACGACTTTTGAAAAGTCGTAGGTACTTTCTCATCCCAAATACGGCCTTCCTGTGGAAGGTTTTATAAAGCCTCACAAGCATTCTACTTATAGTTTTCATGTTATTCAAAACTGAAAAGAAGTTAGCTCGTTGTAAATCTGTGGACGGAAATCTCCTCTTAGTAAAAATGGTGAAGCTTGCACATGTATAAAATGAAAGTTTGGTTAAATCAGAGAAAGTTGTCGTAAAAGTTGTAGAATAAACGTTGACTTAAGTGCCTCAATACCATTATAGAAAGTGGAGACAGAAAGGTAGGTTACAGGACTCATACCAAATAGTTATTACAGTTCTTGGTACTGCATAATACATTATATACACATTCAGCCACTTTACTTTGAGTTAGTGTCTTCTCGTTCTTTGTAACCTATGTCCTATATTAGCGTTATTTTCTAAATCTGTGTGTATTATATGCATAATATTCATCTGTCTGAAAAGAAGCTACCTTTTCAAAAATAAAAAAGTGACCTACTTTTCTTCTTGCGATATCCTTTAGCAGAAGTTGGTTTGTGCTTATATCATAGCATGTCATACTCGTCCTCGCCCTTAGAAGTACATCTTTCCATCATCGTCATCATCCACAGTCAGTGTAATAACTGTCTGTAGTTGCATAAGTAGTAGTAGAAAGCATAATGGATATAGAGTTTTGAAAGAATAAAGATTTTTCAGGGATGCATAACGTCAACTGTTATTACTTATTACACTAAGGTTAAGTATCTGGTTGGTTGGTAGTTGGTGTTGGAGGTATAGAAGATCAAGCAAGGTTTGACGGTATAAAAAGTATAATAGTAGACATTAACAAGGATATTTTATCCTAAAAGTAGCATTATAAAATAGATAGGCTGGGTAAACATTGATGGATTCCTGAAGTAAAAACTGGTATAAGAACGAGGATAAGTGTAGAAATCGAAGGGGAGTGGCGTCGAGTACAATTTTGCGATGATCATCATCCGCTATCAACATCAAACTATCATCATCCTCGTCCTTTACTTATGAAACCAACCGTACAAAGTAGTCAGGTTGAAACCCATGAGTATAAAAAGTATAAAAAAGAACATGGTTGCTTCAGCTTCCTTGATGACTTCACCATTCCATAGGTGGACGGTTACAAATTTTATTATGTTATGGTGATAAGATCATCGGCTTTGTAGAAAGAGATTCCTCTCTGTCGTACAAATCTTCGGCGAGGGACTACCATATAATACACGACACAAATGAGCTATCAGAGAGGCTGTCAAATGGCTTTGGAACGAAGACTGACGAGAGAGCCTAATTCAACTTATAAATTATCATTCTGCTATGTCTGTCCTTGATAGGCGTTATGGAATACATAACTGGATAACATTACCCATCCCGGTTAATGTTTTTCAAAGCGAGGGGAGTTAGGCCCCACCACCATTTAGGTTTAAGTGACCTACAATCATTGATTTGATTGCTATAATTTTTTGCACTTTAATTTGATCCTAGATCTTTAGGTTGTATAGCTTTAATCGATTAACAGACAGGAGAAGCCTCTTTTAGAACATGTAAGGTCGTCCTAGATAGAATACGGCTAAAGGGGCATAACTTCTGGAATATTTACTGACTTGTACCTGTGTACCAAGACCATCGAAATGTCTGAGAATCCTACCTTCAGAATAAGTAAACTATGTTAAATTATAGGGTTAGCGGATGATGGTATTTTTATTAAGCAACTTCATCGACTGGGGTTCCTCTGCCTGCCATCCTATAACAGACCAACCCGACTTATCGATCGATCACTACGGCCCGTTAGGGATACACAAAGTCTGACAATCTTGTCGATTCAGCTAAACAAATCAAGTACGAGCAGCAAAAAACAATCTCTGTTTCATACGTAAAATGCATGCGGCAGTAATTCATAGTAGTATCCTTGTCAAATACCTTAAGGCGCTTTGATATTTGTAGCCAAACTTTTTGACATATCTCATCTCTTGGATTTAGCTTTGAGCACAGGAAAGTGAGAGTCGCTAATGAAAGCTCTATTCCATGAAGAACTGTGGCTTGTTGAAGTATGGAAATAATTACCGTAATCTTATCTACGAACTCCAGATCCCTGGGAGAAAGTATACTATTTGGTTAGGTAGATTTTAAGGGAAGTATAGTTTATAAGAGCCCTTCTCGTTTTTCTGTACTCTGAAGGGGAAATATGATAGTTGAACCATGCCATATGTTAATTATCATTATAATCAACCAAATGAATTGGAAAGTTACCTTTGATATCTTTTCGTAACTTAATTAACGGTGTCGGAAAATCATATTTTATGTTTAATTAAGGTGACCCAACTCGAATCATCATCATCATCATCATTGAGCATGGCTTGTTTCAATACAGATGATCATGAAATTTAATTAAAATTAGGACAATTATTTACTTACGGAAATTAAATAATGATACACAGAGAGCACGGTTATTACGCCTTTGGCTTGAAACAATGCAAAAACCTGAAACAGAACCCTGATAAAGTCCAAGTACAGTCTTTGCCTTTAATCTGCATCCATACGGGACTACTTTACTTTTACTGTTAGTGTAAGTCAGTGTCAATGGCATAGCATGGCTCAAGCGGATGTGTCAAAAGGATGACAATTCTGCCATGAAAAGTTGAGCAAGAGCGTGAAATCCGTTTATGATGCTAATCCTTGCTGTAGGTGCTTTGAACTTCTGAAATGAACGGGCTTATTCAGTCGTTGCTACTTTCTTAGGTAAGTTTACGTGCCTTGCTCTAAAGAAGTTTCAAATGAACTGTCTTGCAAAAAGACAATTTCTGGTTTTTATTCCTATTTCACGAATCATTTTATGACTTAACTGGAACCATATCAATGCAATGATTTCCGTATTTCGTATCTCGATTTATTTTTTTAGCTGAGGGCCTAATATTGGAAGAAACGGCAATCATGATGCATGTTATTTTCCTGCCAAATAAACTATTGAATTTGAATCTTTGTCGGAATAATACTGCCATTTTATTTAACATTAAATCATGCGTCAATCTGGAACCACATTACTTCTGTGACAGCAAATGCTGAAATAGTAGATCAAGGTCTTATTTATATGAATATTAAGTTATTGTAGTCAAATTCGAATTATTAATACCAGAGTAGGTAATTAGTTTGAGAGACATGGCTTGTCATGAGTTCAAAATGTATCCCACTTCAAATTTGTCGTTTGGGTTTTATATACAAATTACAAATAAAGTTATTTTATCCATCAAGTGAGTTTTCACGGGCAATACAAATTTATTGGAAACAACATTATTGGACTGGAATAAGTTGACTTAAAACTGATGCATGGGGATTTTTGTTTTGTAGGATGCCTTCTGGCTGGAGCAATACTCATGGGCCTTATTTAAGGCGATGTCACACATGCTGTGTATCGGATATGGACGGTTTCCTCCGCAAAGTCTGACGGACATGTGGCTAACTATGTTATCGATGATTTCGGGTGCCACTTGCTATGCTCTTTTTCTCGGTCATGCCACCAATCTTATTCAAAGTCTCGATTCTTCCAGGAGACAATATCGTGAAAAGGTCAGTCATCATCAACTCCAGTTTCATCCAGTATAACCTTTTCGCCTTTCTTTTTCTTAATAAAGGGCAAATACCAAGATAAAATCCTAAATGTCTGTAAATTGGAACGATGTTTCCAAATGGAAGCATACGATATCAATACCGAAGACTTGGCAGGGTTATTTATTTTTACCTGCATTGAACTAAATAACCTCAATGAAGTTCTTGTATATTTATAATTTATCTGAAGCACTCTTCCTCTAAGTTGTAATTTGTTTTTGGGTAACATTTTAGCTGAAACAAGTTGAAGAGTACATGGCATATCGAAAGCTACCTCGGAATATGAGAGCCAGAATTTCCGAATATTTTGAGCATCGATACCAAGGAAAGTTCTTTGATGAAGACGCCATTCTTGGGGAACTTTCTGAAAAGCTACGGGAGGTAAGTTATTTTGTTTCTTTTGTCTGTTAGCTCATTGATGACCAATCCTGTACCTTCTTTACCACAATTTACTGTATTATGTCAACTTATAAATTAATAAAGTCCAGATTGTTTTAAATAAGTCATAAAACATCTTTACATACACCATTCTAATTGATTAGTGAGTGTATTATTACAGAAAGCTGAAAGTGAAAGGTTTTTTCATGCAGTATTTTCTTTCTACCATTATAATAAGACCACATATTTAGATTGTAAGACCGTGAGAATGCAAAGAGTTAGTAGTAATGGCTTAATGGCTACCTGGAATCAATAAAATGGCTTAAAGTAGGATCAATTTGTCTACTGCACTGTGGTCTTTTACAATGGTGGTGCTTTAGAACAAATTGCAATAGCCATTATCGTAGTTGTACATGATAAGATTGTCTGTGTAAATTGGTGTGCCATTACAGATAAAATGCACTGTAAAATGACTGATCTTAAAAGTATTCTCTACTCCAAGTCATTTATCCGAGTCATTGTACTACAATGCTATATGATATCCTTAAAATGTGAATACTTGTACGGCTTTTCCGTACTATGGTAAATATATATTTTTAATCTTACTTTGATGGAACTCTGTACAAAGCCATTTGAACTTCTTAAACTCTAAAATCCACCAGCTGAACATTTCTATGTTTGCCAGTAGTGTTTAATTTCAATTTAATAAAATGGAAAGTAAATCGCAGTCAAGCAGAGAAAACTAACATTGGTTGAAATGATTGTATTTCAGGATGTAATAAACTATAATTGCCGTTCCCTCGTGGCCTCAGTACCTTTCTTTGCCAATGCCGACCCCGATTTTGTTTCCGAGGTGGTTACCAAACTCCAATATGAGGTCTTCCAACCGGGTAAGCAATCATTCATGTCTATTTCTAGAAATACGAACAATCCTCAGTTTCTATTACAGCTATAACTTACTACTCTTATTGCATCTAGCTACTCTGCTACTACATACATGTACCTTAGATTGGGTGGGAGGAATACAACACAGCGAAATATTTGCAATAAAACTAATGCTCTTTCACCATTCGGTACTCCGTTCCTTTTCCCTGAATGTCTCTTTCCCTAAACCAAACCAAACAGATATTTCTGGAAAACAGTGGTACATCTTTTGCTGAAAATGCCTTCATTCATTGCTTACTTTAGGACAAAATCATCTAACTCGTGGTCTCGATATCTGTTTGTAAAGGGATGCGTTGTCCTACAGCCTAAGAAAGTTTAGTCTGTGGAGTGGACAGTACAAACTTCGTGTATTAGGGTTCTCTGAGTCTGTAAACTTTTGCATTTTTTCTTCCAGCTAATCACCTCATCTTCGTTCTGAACCCGATAAAGACACATGTTCTGTCTTTTAATGATTAGTAACATGAAATTTGATGGAATCCTAGCTAGCTTTCTCACAATTAGTTCAAAATGTTTTTGGGTAGATCCTAGCATAAATTATAACAGTAAAAGTGGTTCCATTGTCTGCGAGGAAAAGAACTCATTTCATGGTTGTGAAGATCCATGATGTGAGCAGTCTTTTTCTAAGCCCTTTGAATGCCTCGGGTATTACTTTTCATAGTGGTATTTTTACTAGAGTTAAAATGAAGAACTACACAGTATACGCATATGTACTTTACAAAGGTCCAAATAGTGTTCTGCTCACAGAACAAAAGGGTCAAATGACCTTTACATTTTCAAAAGGGAAGCGTATTCTTCCAAGCGTGGTTGAAACAATTCGAGGAATTTATGTCTTACCTGGACCCAGTCAGGCAGATTTAGATGACAGAATACAAAAGAATGGAGGATCCTTACGTCATCCTAGTACCGTTATGAAAATGTCTTTATTCAGTTTCCCTTAAAATCGCTGAAAATCAAAAACTTTTAGGGTGATTGTTTTAATTGAATACGTTTCTAAGTTCAAGATGCAAGGTAGCGAAAGGAATGCATTTGGTCGGTTCTCAGGAAATTACATTACTGAGTTTTACAACCCTTTGTTCGATATTTTACATGAGTTGTTCGATCCAAATACTTTAAGCAGTGCAGGACTTCGATAGTATTTGTAGACTTCTTTATTGGATTTAATATTATAAACCCCAACTAAACTATAAGCTGTGTAATACTAATTAAAAAATGATGAGTAAATTCCGGTTAAGATTAATCTGTAAACCTTTTATTTTTCAGGTGATATAATAATCAAAGAAGGGACGATAGGGACGAAAATGTACTTCATCCAGGAAGGAATAGTGGACATTGTGATGGCCAACGGAGAAGTTGCAACTTCTTTGTCTGACGGTTCGTACTTTGGCGAAATCTGTCTTCTCACCAACGCTAGGTTCAACTTAATTGAATATTTATGAGTTACAATTGCAATTACTTGGCTGTCTCCTATACGTTATTTTTACTTGTTATATTTAGGAGAGTGGCAAGTGTACGAGCTGAAACATACTGTAATCTTTTCTCCCTGAGCGTGGAACATTTCAACGCAGTGCTTGACCAATACCCATTGATGAGACGGACAATGGAGTCCGTGGCTGCTGAGAGGTATTACATAAAAAGATAGAATCTGCAGTGGCAGAAATGTACAGTATTGTCTTGTTTAAGCAAGATCGATAATAGGGCACCGACAGGGAGAAAGCTTGAGGCAGGTAAAATATTCACTAAGAGAGTGACTAGAAGTACTGGAAATATAAACGTTAACAAAGTACAAGTTTCAGTTACTTTTCAGTATTCTCAGGTTGGCTGAGTTATGTCAGTAGCAAAGCATTTGTAGAAGCTTTACCCCGTTGAACGGGTAAGGTAGAGAGAAGAAGGGATGGAAACGGTGCAAACTAAAGTATTGTGGACGAGTTTTACAAGTAATTTCCCCCAAGGATGGTCAGAAGACAAGTACAAATAACACCAGAATACGAAATGATTTCGTTTGTTTATTCAATCTAAGTCTTTCTCCTTAGTCTTGTCTTCGGAACAAACTTCCATAGATTAGTCTCTGTCCAGAAAGATTTCTTCTATATTCAGTCCAACGGTTTCTAATGAGTCTTTGCTTTCTCTTCCAAAGAAACTCAATCTTTCTCGAAGATAAAAAACTCCAAAGCTTTCTGTGATTGAAAACACTGAGGATGAATAGGTTTGGCTAAGAGGCTAGTAGATTTATAGCCAGTTTTAACGCATGTCACCGAACTTGCAGATGCAACGTAAAGGAGGAAAGATTTAGTCTAGCGTTTAGGATCTAAAGAGAGTTATGACTATAGTGGAGAAGAAGTTGGCATTCAGTGAGAACAAATCCGACCGGCTTTAGGCAACTTTGCTTTAAATATAGTGTTCTGTAATTGGAGACATTTTTTAAGGAGAACATCTAAAAGATTGAGACTAGATTTAGGAAAATTGTATCAAAAATAGGGTAATAAAGATCATATTATCCCGTAGGAAATATATCAATAAATAAACAACCTAGCTCATAACAACTCCAATAAAGTTGCATATGTCCATCATGACCCCGCAATTAATTAATTTCCTTAATATGGTGCATAAACTAATTGGTCATTTCATTTTAGACTGAATAAAATCGGGAAGAATCCAAACCTGGTTGCAACCCGGGAGGACCAATCCGTGTCAGCGATAGTAACAGCTCTGTCAGAACAAGCGGCTCATGAAGACGAGGAAGTGGACCTGGCGCCCACGCCCCCGCCAAGCAATAAGTCCAAAGATAAGGACAAATGTGACATGAGAGAATTAACGAAAGCCCTTGCCAAAGTTAATCTCCCTCGACCCAAGTCTGAAAATTGTTTCCTCGCCTCCCTGGAAACCCTTACGAGTAGCGTTCTTCCAGGGGTCGACCTTGCTCCATCTTCTATCCCTGCCTCAGTTGTGGTGACCACCTCCGCCAAATTCCTTTGTACGACAACCCCATTAATAACTGCAGCCCTTTTGAATACCTCTCTATCTAAATTCAACACCCCTCCTACGACGATTCATACGACAAAAACAGCCTCTGCTCCTGTTACTCCGGCCCCTCCGAGTCATAAACCTACCCAAGAAAACTTGCCTTCTCAACCTCAACTTTCTAGTAAAACTGGAGCTCCTACAGTTCCAGTCCCATCCTCAGCGAGTGGCCCCGTCCCATCTCCAAGTCGCATTGTGGGCCATCCTCTTGTTCCAATTACAATTACAACGGCTGCAGCAGTGGTTGCAAGCCCCCCTGCAATAAGCTCTTCATTTGGCCCAAAGCCTTTATCATCATCTTCGAACGTTGGTCCGCCTTCTTCTTCTATAGCTCCACCAACGCTTGTAATGCCTTCTCCAGCGACCGTTGCTCCAGCTCAGTCTATCGTCCGACCTGTTATGTCCCCCGTCGTAACGGTTACCCGCCCCGCTGCCCCTCAACCTGGTCACCCTAGCCCTAGTAGTGTTTCTATTCAAAGTCCTCCACCTTCTTCTCAGCCTCCATCATCTTTTAAACCTTCCTCGCCAGCCCCTTCAACCGCTTCTAGAACACCTCCGTCTGTTTCTAAGCAAACGCCCCCAGCTTCGTCTAAAGCTCAGCAGCCCGTACTTGCGAGCGTAGTAAGGCCTACCGCTTCTAGTTCTGTAAATGTGACGAAATCCAGTTCTTCCCCACCGACAAGTATCAGCATCTCTTCAGGAAAAGACAAGGGAGGGATAGCACAGGTTACATCAACCTCAGCAGCATTGGGTCCGTCAGTCTCATCTAGTCGGCCGCCACACCCTACTCAACCCCAAACGACTATTATCAATATTCCTCCAACACAACCAGCAACAGGGACGAGGTCAAGCGCTGCGGTCGCACCCCCAACAACATCTAGTAAATCTGATACAAATACCTCCGGCTCATCTCCAAGCTCTGGGACTCACTACCACCGGTAGAGACATTTCTAGAGTTGTCGGTATGTTTAATATTTGCGTAGGTAGGCCAAGTTTCTGACTCATTGTCGAGTGTAAGAAAATGAGCTAAGGTTATTGTAGTTGAAAATTGAATTAGAAGAAATACGAAGCCACATCACCTACTTCAAAATAATACTATTCTAATAAAACATCTATGTAATTAAACGGACTTACACACCTGAACGCTACAGACTTGACGGTATAGTCTTATGCAAACAACTTTAGGGGTGCTATTTAAATGATATTATAATGTTTATTTAGAAAAGATTAAATTTGTATTATAATTATTACAATAAAGTACAATACTTCGTAAACTAATTTATTAGGTATAAAGTGTCTATATAAGTGTTGAAAAGAACTAATTACCTAGCTAACTGGTACGGTAAACCTTCTGACCGAAAACAATTTAGTGTGTGGTAAAAAGCCTTTCCTGAAAGCAATAGTTTTGTAGCCAGCCACGCCAATATGATGATATTTGTATTTGTAACGGTAATCAATTAATTGTACTAAATTATATACAAATCAGAGCGAGAAAAGAGAGAGTTAACTAGTGTTAATAGCAGAAGATACGAAATGTTGGAAAGGTTTACATAAATTTAAATACCTGGCCAGCGTCTTCTACATTATTTTTCAAAGAAAGTATTGTGCATTCTATTGATTTTTGCTCTTCAAAATAATGCATTCATTTTCATACAAATCCAAAACCTATTTTAATTCAGATGTAAAAACCGTAGTATCATGAAAATGTAACTGCTATAAGTTTGCAGTGATCAAATCAGCCTGCGGCTGAGCCTAAATGAAATGTGTCCTTTGATTAGAAAATTCATAACTCTGCCTAGTAGCCTCATCCCCTCCCTACCATTTAGTTTTTTAACCAATCCATCCAAACCGATTTAAAACTTTCTCGCTATAATAAAGCTAAGTCCGGTGAGTACAGTTGAGTATTTCTGCATGTAACAACTGAATAGTATTCTAGCTCGTAGTCATCTCTAGAACCAATTAACTATGCGAATCATAACAATCAAGCTGAAATAGTTTTCTAGATTATCTCTAATTTCCAAAATTTCTAAACCCACATATAAAACGGTCGTCATCTACACCTGTGATCCAGAGTAGTTTTACTATTTACTGAAGTGTTAGGACATCAAAATCCTGAATGCAAAATGTAACCTGACAGAAAGCAAGAATATGTAGGTAGATGCATAGCTAAATATTTAAAACAATACATAAAAGTAATGGCTAAAGTAGTATAATGGATAGCGTAACTTAAAAGATAATACGCTTATTAAAAGCAGAAGAAAATATAACAACAATGGGGAAAAAATAATGTATTATGTTTGTAAACTATTTCAACAAAAGCTCTGAAACTGCAGGAAATAAAATGCTACAAGGAATCTGTGAATATTAGCAAGTTTAAAAAGAGGAAACAAAGTAGTCGTACACAGTAAACTCAGTATTATCATCATTTATTACGGACTAAAGAAAAAAGCACCCTTCTCTTCCAGTATAAATTACATTTAGCAGAGTAAAACCGCATTCTTGTTAATTTCAGTTGCTTTTTACTTATGATTTTGAAAAAGTACCCAACGTTTATTCATTAAGATAATCAAAATACTAAGGTAATGGACTGCAAAGTAAAGGGTTTAATTACAGCTAATTTTATCTCTTGAATTAAATTTACAGCTTAGTTTGTAGTCTTATCTTTGAATGGTGCGAATGTTGGTGCTCAACCTGGTTAGATTACAATAAAGATTTTACAGAAGCGTTGATAAAAATAACCCTAAATTACGTTGACATACAGACTTGATCATAATCCAACAGCACAATATGTACTCCTTTGTATAGCTATAAAATAATTTACTAATCTACTTATTAACTTGTTATGGTTAATAATTTAACGACAATTAGTTATACTTTGTAATCAGAGTCCTAAAACGAAAAGAAATGTAGGTACTCGACACTAAGTGTGACTTTCAGCTAATGTTTCAGTAAAATTAATACACGTTTAGGTAACGTTTACTTTTATGCATTAACATTAAGCATTTTCCAGACCTAGCAGATAAAATACAGAAAGAGAATTGAACCTTTGTTAAGATTAATAGTAAAACTTATTCAACAATCCAACTAACGAATTATGTGTTAAATAATGTAGGGTGCTGCACTATGATACTCTATTTAATGCGAAATGGGATGTTAAACTGAAAGACGGAACAATTTTATCCTCTTAATTAGCTATGATATCTAGAACTTGTATACCATGAAGAATATTGAATTTTAATGACTCAACCACATCAGGATCGCATTAATTTGATGTGCAAGGATTTTCTGTTATCCAGGATTACCTGCTACAACAAGACCCAACTAACCATTACAATCTGTTTAACTCACTCATATATACTTTTAATTAAAAACTACACATGAGTTAACTACTTGTTTCATAAAGCTCATATCAGCAGAAGTAATATAAACAAAGTTTAGCGACAATGAACAAATAAAAAATATAGAAGTCGGTCGATAACACAGTAACTTAAACTCTTTTTCTATACTCAGCAATTAAAACCACTGCACAGGCAAATGTTCCATTATGTTTCGAATGCTAACTCGATCTATTCTTGGTTCAATGGCTATCACTTTGTCCAGTGATTGAGTGAATTAAATTTGAGCTTAGTTGATAAGCTTTGTTTTTCTAATTAGTTTATGAAAATTTAGAGATGCATGATGTTAATTTTGTGGTAGCTATGTTTTAAATTAATTAAATTCTAGTCTATTGTACTAACTAAAGAAGGAGTTACTCAAATCATGAATTGTGTTATATATGATAGTACTAAAGTAGTAGATAGGAAAAGACTCATAGTGCCTCGTTAGCCTTAGGAGATTAGACGTTTGGTAAAAGGACAGGTCGGTGGTGGGTGAAAATGATTGGGTTTAATTTACTCTTGATTTAAAACAATGTTAATAGTCTTTCAAGGTGTATCCTTTGTATGAAAAAAATGATGAAATTGAGAAATGAGTTTATAAAGGTATGAGGCATGAGGAAAGGCAAAGGTGGCTTTTAACAGAGGAACCGATTTATTTCATGAAAAATGTCACGCCTTTCTTTATTTCTGGAGATTTTTTAACTAATTTAAAAAGTAATGCTGCTTGCGTACTGTTCCACATGAAGATTCAATCAAGCCGTTGTTGAAGGGTTTGATGACTAACCCGTATGGTTTTTATTCATTCCCGTATTTTGGTTTTAATTCTGAACCGTAGTTTGTACGTTAATTAATTTTCTGCATGATCTCAAACTGCATTTGAGTCTGGAATCATTTTGCTTAATTTTACGTCTGTCCAATACTGTATAATTGTTTTGTGGTTCTGCATTTGTCATTTATTTCTCCAGAAGCCATGTATTTTATTTTATTTTTGAGTTTAAGCAAGGGGAAAGAAACGCAACAAAGGAATAAAGGTCAGAGATTAATTATCTTACAAGATTTCAGTAGAAACCATCGCGTGTGTATAGATGATTTTATAGAGTTGTATGTAATAAAAATAATTTTTCTTAGTTTTCTTGGCAGTTTGCATTTTTATGTGTGTACTAATTATTACAATATTAAACGTTTATTACATTATCTTCGTCACCAACTCTGTTTTTACATTCAGGGAAAAATTCTCCGTTCTGGAATCACAATTTTGGTTTTGATTAATTTAAAAAGAATTACGAGTCTGTGAGTAGTTTAATTTATGATGGGTTATTTACCGGTTTGGAATACCCATTTATTGTCAGTATCCATCAACACAAATTATGCTGCTGTTGTGTGTATTGTTATTGTGGGATTGACGATAGTTCTGTGTATCTTAAATTATAATCGGGTACCTTTTAAATACCCTACTACGATGATACCAGTCCCACCCACCCAATCTAGATTTTATGATGAAAAATGTAAAAGAGCAAATAAATGAATAAATAATATAGCTATGCTATTTATATGAAATAACTCTGGGATAATTTGGTGGAATTAATAAACGAAAAATATTATCGTACATAGGGATTGTCTTAAAAAGGTAACGGTAAACGGTAAGTTTTTCTTGGATTAGTTTAGCAAGCATATGCATATATTGAAAGCTAACGGTTGTTGGTCGATTCCGTAGGAAAAATCATCAAAGAAGTAAATGCACGAAAAATTGCAGATGCCTTCTCTCTAGCTGGGATATTATTATACTTAAAGTAATTTACATTGCATTTGTGGCATAGATGCCATAAAATGCCTTTTGGAACTATGGCAGTTGAGGCGTTATCTTATCATTAAATACATAGCGTACGATGATCACGGTACATTCCTTAGAAGAAATAACATCGCGGTTACATTACTTGGCAAAATCATTGAGACCTGCAGGAATATATCTTTAATTCCTAAAGTTTCTACTCCATCATTACACCGCTGGCTTAGACACGGGCATGACTCTAGTTACACCCATTCGGCGTTACTCTATCAAAGTGCAATTAATTGCCAAATTAATGGTGATATTCAATCAATAATTATTTGTATCATCCAAAAGTTCTAACTTTTCGTTGCTCAAAAGTCGTCAATTTATCAGTACAACTGTATGTACAACGGACAACATACTTCCAACCATAGCATCCGTTGTTTATCAAATTGAAACCCACTATGGGTTTAATATTTCTATTCACACTGGATCTTTATTCTGTTCCAAAAAATTGCATGCATCTGGATTGTTAATGAAGGGTTCTTTTATTCAACATGCTATTCTGCTGGAAAATGAAATCAATGTTAAGTAGAAGTACTAAAATGACGGTTTTGATTGAAGCTAATCTACAAACTAATTATCGCCAATATTCCACGACAAGCCTAATTCTTTCTTAGTTAAAACATCAGCAATTATTAAATTAATAAAACTTAAAGAAGGATACTGAAGCACACAGACTACAACCAAACCACTTCATCCATATCAAATGACAGAATGTTGCATAACCGTCAAAATGTATTTTATGATCAGCGGAAACAACCGCATCCGCACATTATCCTCATTTTTCTGTTTAATCAAGTAGAACTTGATTCTGTAGTAAATCTGCTCAGGATCATCACTCCACTCGTGATATATGCATACAAAGGGTATTTTTGTCTTTTTTATAAACCGTAACTCAAACATTGAAGTAGCATGATCATGATATCATCATTAAAATGCAAATTCAGCTACAACCACGCTCAAAGTCAATAATCAGAGCATGTAAAGCAATGCTAAACCGAATATTCAAACATTAAGACGTCAATTTTTACAGCAAGGCAATGCATTTTAAGGCATGCATCGACGAAAAATAAATTTAGACCATCATAAGTCAGAAAGGAAGACGAGTTTAGTGGGCGAAGCTTCACACAACTTACATTGTTCAAAGTTAAGTTTTAAGTACCCAATTTTGCAGCAGAGCCGCTGACAAAAAACTGACCAGATTTATACAAATGCACAAGATTTCTATCCCTTTTGAAGGCCAAAAAGCTAAAGAACTTAAGGGTTCAGTCTTTAAAAATAGAAAACGGTAATAATAGAATTTGACAGGGGAAAAATGGGCGTTGAAAATACCTTTAAAATGTATAAAGTCATTGACTTAAGTACTGTATTTTCCTGAATAACTCCCCCTCTAATAATTTCCCTTAATTTGCCATCTAAAATATAAAAATTCAGCATATACCTTATTTCCAGAAATAACTCCCCCTCCCCTGGAATAACTCCCCCGTACCTTTCCATGCATGCTAGAAATTTTAATTCGCCCTATCATGCCAATTTTAAAAGGTTTTTTTTATTTTTCCTTTGAAACAATTATTAGGGGAGTAATTTCGGGAAATACGGTAACTCATTAACGATTTTATCCATTTTTCCTTCCAAATAATAATTCCCCAGGGGTAGTATTTCCTAAAATACGGTATTATAAAATAAAACTTCTTCGTTTAACGATTGATCTATTCAACCGTTTAAAAAATAAAAAAAAACCGTTGTCTACTATGCGTCGTTTTATTTTATTTCCATGCAAAACGTAAAAAAGGATCATTTCTCGCTTCTTCTACGCGAGGAGAGCAAGCATAGATTTATTTATTGCGGCTGATTTTTTTTAGCTCAAGTGGACGAAGAAACGAAGGTTAAAAACACGGTTTTAATCCCATATTTAGTGGGTTTTGACAGGTAGAGAAACATCTGGGACAAGAGGTCAGATAAGGTCAGATAAGGTCAGATAAATGATAAGTGACGTGGCATTTGGGGTGCTGGGCTTCTACTATTATTAGACCAACACCAAATTCCATCCAGGTCTAGTCTAGGAATGAACTAAAAAAGGACACTAAGAATTGACCAAGAGGCCACGAAGAAAGGATCCAAAAAAGGTAATAAAAACGGCGATTATTTCTAAATCCAACTTTTAGAAGTTCAAAGGTGATTATTTGTTTAGATTAATTGTAATTGCATTGTTATTGGCGTTTGAATGGAGTAATTATAAGTAAAAGAGGGTGTATTTGTGGAGGCACAGTCAGCCGAAGGTTTGTTGTAGTTTTTCAAGTACATTTTTGGGTAATGTAGAGGGGTTTGACCCTTGACCCTTGACCCTACGACCTACTTGTACTAAATTAGACCAGCAGTGTTGGATGGGCGTGCACTTTATTGCGATAAATCGCAATTATAATTAATCCCTTTGCTGATGGATTAGAAGACTTAGACGGAGGATATGATTATCGTTATCATCTCTTCTCCAATTTGGTATAAAGTTGCCGGAAAGCCGGTGTTTGGTGGATGGATAAGCTAAGCTATTTATTTTGAAAGTGGGGTATAATTCTGTTCTGTAATTGTCGGTATTTAGCTATAATCTTATCTTTTTGCAGGCATTGTGGTAACTTTTGGGTTTGATTATGATTTAGAGCTTTATTTGGAACTTGCTGAAAGGCTACTGACGTTTTAAAATCAAAGTCGAGTATTGTAATTGTCAGCAAGGAAGGATTGTAGCTGCTAGTAGATTGCATAAGAAGTATTGTCGGGTCACGTATCTAGGTCTGTAAGTAAAGTACTCATTATATAATTCGTCAAAATTCCATATTTATCACGTCTAGCACCTGGGTACACTTTTACTTCCAATTGGAATGAGTTTAGTTTAGTTAAGCGATGTAGATTTTTTTAGAAATAATATTATCACAAGTGATGATAAGTTTTCTAGAAAATATAGAGATGCGGTTAAATAGTACAACCTATTGTAAGTATATTTCATTTGATGTGGTATTTTGTGTAATGGTACAATAAATTATATGGTTCGGCTAGCCAATTCATCCTGATAAATATTTGCACTGAATTGGTTTTTTTTTCAACTGTTCGACGCTAATGCATTGCCTACCACAGCCATTGCTAGAATCCGACTCTAAAAGAATTGAAATGTGTATTAAAAAGGTAGTTAGTAGTAGTGGTTGTGGTGTGGTGAACGGTTTTAGATTGTAGACTGGCTGAGTTTTAAATATGAATTAATACAATAACAATTGACAATACGGTTTGTTTTGATTTCTTTGTTAGTGCAGTCGGTGGTCTAGAGGAGCAAACAATCGAATGAAAGTAAATAGCAGAAAGTGGCCACCATCAGTCCTCAAGTCCTCACACGTCACATTTATCCAGCTTTCTAAATTCACTGTTCGGAATTTCAGCATTACCAGTGTTCGCAGTTGATGAGCTTAGCAAGGACATTGTAATTAGTAAACTATCACCGTCTCAGGTAAATTTTTAACTACCATACGCGACGCGTGCCGTGAACTGTGAAAAGTCTTATCAAATAGGTTAACGTTTGCCATTTTAATTCAGAGCCTGTCAAGATGGACGTCCCTCTAAAGGATGCAATCCAAATAACATTTATTCCGTTGGTGGTCGTAGCTTACGCGTTCTACGTTCGAGGACAAAAAGCAGCTTCGGATTCTGTTCAAAATCCGGAGTTTCTTACGTTTCAGAAAAATTACTTCCTCCCATACTTTATGGCCTTGTTTTCGGACTGGCTTCAAGGACCGTATGTCTACAAACTTTATAGTTATTATGGATTTCCTCAACGAGAAATTGCGATCTTGTACGTCGTCGGATTTGCTGCTAGTGTTACTTTCGGAACTGCTACGGGACCTTTGGCCGACAAGTTAGTAATTAGCGATTTTTTAATCTTAACTAACATTATCCTTTTAATTATTGTTTTCTGTTTAAAAATAAACTTTTGTTTTTTAAAGGTTTGGCCGGAAACGAATGAGCGTGATATTCTGCCTTTTGTATACCATTTGCTGTCTGACAAAACTATCGTCTAGTTTCAACGTGCTCCTATTCGGTCGTGTTTTGGGTGGTGTTTCAACTTCCATCTTATTCTCAGTTTTCGAATCGTGGTACATTCATCAACATACTGTTACGTGGAAGTATCCTCTAGACTGGGTATCCCTCACCTTCTCTAAAGCGACCTTTTTCAACGGAATGCTCGCAATAGTTGCAGGAGTAACGGCTCAAGCAGGAACTGAGTGGGCTGGTCTTGGACCTGTCGCACCCTTTATGATTGCTATTCCATTCTTACTCGTCGCAAGCTATTTAATCTTCCAAAATTGGGAAGAAAACTACGGGGAAAGAACGATGAACTGGTCAGGCTCATGCATGGAAGGACTCACGACAATCTTTAACAATCGAAATATTCTCTCTTTAGGATTAATTCAATCTATATTCGAATCCAACATGTACATTTTCGTGTTTTTATGGACCCCGGTGCTAGAACCTGGAAAGCCCCCATTAGGATTGACATTTTCTACTTTCATGATAGCCATAATGATTGGTTCATCCTTGTATTCGATGCTGTTAAACATGGGAGAAAAACCTGAACAAATTCTAAAGTACTGTTTGATGTTGATGGGAGGATCGCTATTTATCTGTTCTGTGAGCAGTAGCCCGTCGATGCAGAAGGATTACGTATACGTGTCGTACTTAGCATTTCTGATGTTGGAAATTTCAGTTGGGCTTTACTTTCCTTGTATTGGAAGAATCCGAGGGGAAATCATTCCAGATAATTTACGAGCTAATATAATGAACTGGTTTAGAGTGCCTATGAATATAATCACTTGTGGGGGGTTATTGGGTATTCATCGTTTTGAATTTCCTCAAGCCAATCAAGTCATGTTCTTTCTGTGTGCTGTTTCCGCAATGATAGGGTTAATTATTGCCAAATCTTTTGCCAAACTACCAAAACCCCTCACTGATGAAGGGGATATCTTAAAAAATGAAATCGCATAACTACTTAGGTTGAGACGTTTGCTCTGCTAGTATTAATCGATTTAAAAAGTACTTAGAGCTCTGTTATATTTAAAATATGTAGTTGTTATGTTTTTATATTTAAACAGATTGTTAATTTTTTACTCCTTATGAAAAATACGTCTAAATTATGGTTTAAAACTCTGTTAGATTTAAAACCATCTCGCATGCAATTTTAAAGTTTTCAAGTTACCTGCACGTTAAACTATAGGCTTAACAGACTTTGGTGCTACAAATTTTCCTGTTTCATAGTATGATTTTTACCAAGTCGCAGACAAGTTCTAGTATAATGAAATGAATATGCCTGTAAAATGAACCAAATTTTGGGTGCTATTGTTATCTAAAGTAATAAATAGATTAATGTGGGCACTGAAAACAATAACTATCTGAATTGAATGCTATCGGAAATCGGTAGTGACCATAAATTCTGTTCCCCCGTCTCCTATTGCTACATCATGCCAATATAAACGAGTAAAATGAACTTCCATTCATCGTACTGAAAATCGTTGTATTATTCATAGCGTCTTGTTTTATTGTGATCATCATTGACTTATTGCATTTAATATTAATTACTATCCCTCTTACCTACAAGGATAAGCATGAAAAAGTTGCAAATCCAAGTTCCAAGTTGAAAGATTATACAGTCCGACCAAAAAATAACATTCAGCAATTCATCATTGAATGATCATGCTAGGCCTCAATCATTTCAGCCTCAACCAACTACAATAACTAACTCCTTCAGATTCATCCAACCAAATCCCAAAACCCCAAACCTTAAACATCTCCCGTCTCATACGTATTTATTTATAATAATTATAAATATTGGTAGGACTTTAGCGGTCTCGGAAAAATTGACAGCTTTTTTTACATTTAAAAGTTCTAAAAACCTAAAAAATCAATTTTTTGAGTTAAATTGATTGCAAAATGGCAAGTATAATTGCCCACGGAGCACTGCTCGGGTTTACCGGTTTTATAATTCTGTCAGCGGATCCCGGGAGCTCCCTATTTTCGTGGCATCCAACATGCATGGTTTTAGCCGTGAGTTCATGCGTTTTCGAAACATAAAAACCCCAATTCTTCGGATTTGTATGATTTATTGGGGGTACGAGGGTACATTGTACCCCCTAGTTTTCTAATGTACCCCCTGGAATTCGCTAAAGGCCCTATCCTTAACATATTAAGCAAACCCCGCCCAGTCACACCCCTTCATATCTTTTAATGCTATTTGTACCCCCTCGTGGTTGGGCTTACCGGTGGATGATTATAGCTAAAAAATACCCAAAAAATGACCATAATCTCTCTAAATTTCAGCTATTCCTGTTCACAGAAGGGGTCCTCCTATTCAGAAAAACCCCCCAGCGCTGGAAGATAGGAATCCACTGGGCATTTCAGGCGCTAGGTTTATCACTAGCCATAGGGGGTGTGTCCGCCATTTACCTCAACAAAAATCAGAATGGAAAGGCTCATTTTGGAACGTATCACAGTCAGATTGGGATATTAACCTTGGGACTACTATTGGTTCAGGCTGTAGGTGGGAACTTTGCAAACTATTCTGTCGGACTTTCCAAGAAATTCGGGTTTATCAAAATCAAACCCTCCCTGATCAAACGGGGTCATAGGGCAAGTGGGGGACTGGCACTTATTGCCCTTTATATCACCGTATTTCTGGCACTATTCTCCCTCTGGTTCCAAGCCGTAGTTGACTCCAACTTGGTCTGGTGGGCCTTCCCCGTCGGAATCGCTTATCCACTCTTCCACACTCTTAAAATCACGTATTTGTGAGGTTTTTGGTGGAAATCATGAGAATATTTATATGATTGGAATTGGGAATATGTATGTTAAGTTGGTGTAGTTAGTTGTGTTTTATGCTAAAGACTAAAGACTGTAAGAATTTGGGTGGAAATACGCCCACATTTATCTCGAAACATCCAACAAATCTTGACTAAATATGCTCAATAAACTCGTAAATATATATTTTTTTAAACGGAAACCATATTAATTAGAATTTAAGTCTAAATATGTTCCGTCAAAGATGTACTTCGCTATTACTTCGCCAAGCTGCAGCTGCAGGATGGACAACGGTCTGTCCTGGACCGGGGAATAGTAGCTCAAGGACTGCTAATTTTTTGAAATGTTACTCAAAAATTGTATATGATTCGCGTCCCCCGGATAAGCAACTTATCCGTAGAAATTTCAGTGGTATTTGTAGTAAGGTTTCGTCAGTTAAAAGTACCAGGGACATAAATACTTTAGGGTTAAATATCGGCGTGTTTGAAAAAGCACATGGGAATGGAGCAGTTGGTG
Organism: Hydroisotoma schaefferi; assembly: GCA_034682405.1. Taxonomy (NCBI): domain Eukaryota; kingdom Metazoa; phylum Arthropoda; class Collembola; order Entomobryomorpha; family Isotomidae; genus Hydroisotoma; species Hydroisotoma schaefferi. Next base: position 40,024 of record JAQFZX010000694.1, read on the forward strand.
TTCGATTGATAAGAACGTCCGTCCCAAGAAGAGCAATACCTCCGGTATTTGTGCTTATCTTTGGTCGATTGGCGAAAGTAGGTGCGGTTCTTGGGGGTAGATTTTTCAGACGCTGGTGGCAAAAACTTAGTCCAGAAGAACGGCTGAAATATGGCAAAACTGTTAGAAGAAGTCGATATATTATTTCAGGTGATGTTTCAATCAATATGCTGTATTTCGGGTTTTAATTCCTCAGGGGAATTAAAACAGGAAATATGGTATATTATGGATTTAAGTTAAGTATACACGAAGCAAGAGGGATTTGGTAATGAATTTTGTTGGGTTTTACAGGAACATTAGGTGCTTTAGCTCTAGGATCATTTATTTTCTATGAAACTCATCTTGAGGAGACGCCTTTCACAAAACGGAAACGCTTCGTGATGCTGACGGATGATCAGTTTAATGAGATGGCAAAGTATGAGTTGGAAATGGTAGGTTTTTGGAAAATTTGCTATTTTGGAACTGAGGTTTTGTTGTAGATTTTATAATTTTTGAGGGGTTTATTTGCAGATGCTTGCGTTGTACAAGGATAAAATTATTCCTGCAAAAATGAATGTACCTGCTTACCGAAGGGTAGTTTATGTGGCTCAAAGACTTTTAAAAAGTAATCAAGATGTAAGCCAAATTCACGACAAGAACTGGACAATTACTGTCGTTGATGATGATTACCAGAGTAATGCGTTCGTTCTTCCGGTAAAGTTAATTCATGTGGTTATTCGCATTGTCTTTATTTTCAGTTGTAGTTTATTGATGAATATGTAATTTGGTAGTGCGGAAGCATATTTGTCTTCAGTGGCCTTCTTAAACTTTGCGAAGTGGATGACGAATTGGGAGTCATATTGGGACATGAAATGGCCCATGCTGTGATGGGACATGGGGTGAGGGGGTTCAGCTTTTGAATAACGATGAGAATGATTTGCAGCAATGTAAACTTGAAGTGTGTTTAACTTATAGTCAGAGAAGGCGAGTTTCCTTCACTTTATGGACATGCTTATGGTTCTACCGTTGGCAGCGGTGTGGGCGTTTTTGCCTACGGATATCACGGCAGCCTTTGGTCACTGGGTTACTAGTACGATAAATTCGGTTTTAATGGAACTTCCACATAGTCGATTTATTGAGCATGAAGCTGATGAAGTAGGACTTATTCTTGCGGCAAAGGTAACAGCTTCATGTTCCAAGTATTTTATGAATTTTATGGACAGTAACTAAAAACCGTTTGTGTGTTGCTTGTACCAGGCGTGTTTTGACATTCGTGTTGCTCCTGTTCTGTGGGAAAAAATGGCGTTGACTAACTTAGAAATGCCTATAGAATGGCTATCAACTCATCCTAGTCATGATAAGAGGCAAGCACAGCTGGAGGAGTTGATCCCCGAGACTTTAGCAGTCAGAGATAAGTGCCATGTACGGTCAAAAACATGTTTCCATCTTCAATTCCGTTGTTTTTAGTGAAATATAAACTGCCTAAAGGTTTGCATAATTTATAATTCATTTTTACAGTGCCCTCGACTTCCGTACTTTGACCCAGCCAAAATAATTTCAGACTATAAAAAGACGCTGAAACAGAAAGAACGGACTCACGAAGGTCTCGCCATGCCAGTACGCATAATTTAATCTTGCCAGTGTGTTAAGAGTATTTAGGTAGTAATTTTATGGGTGCTACCGTAGGAAATTTCTTAGACCCAATGGGGTGCACCCGGGTGCAAGAAAACTGGTGATACGAATTTGAAACAGATGTATTTTAATAAATAAGATAGCCTACGACTTATAAAAAATATATCCGCGGTTGTTTATATTAAGGTATATACTTTTATAAAGTTTATAGTAAGATAAGATCCCTCGAAGTTTCTGCTGACTTTTCCTACAAATCGAAATAATATTTTTGAGTGAATGTTGCCCCTTCAGATCCTGTAAACTTCGGAGAATAATTATAGATCAAGTATTTATTTTCCTCATCCTCATTTGGAAATGAGTGACTGTTTGCTCGTGCTGAAAATTTCAAACAAACAGTTTATACTCGGCATTATCTTCTAACTTTTTGGAAACTGTAATGTACATTTACCCTGGTCAACAAAAAACTCTGCAAAGTACTGTGCACTTCGCACAGCGTCCGGACTATGCGGTATCTGTTCCTTGGTCGTCCATTCGTAAATATTTTTCTCTGGATGAAACTGAACCCCATAAAAGGGATATCTACGATGTTCTACCGACGACACATATGTCAGCTTGGATTGAGAATCATAATTAACCGAAAGCGATTTGTAGCTTTCATCCACCTTAAACCTCGTAAAATTTTCCGGAGTTACGCAGTAGGAATGGAAATTCACGGTAACGTCTTTAGTAGCTAGCGTATTTACAATGGATTTAGGAGCCTTTCTAAATAATCTACTTTTATCTGCATCTGTAAGGACAAATAATATGATTTGACATTTAAAAACTTGTAAGTATATTTAAGGCTGGGGTTACCTTGAGTGAATTTTAGCTTGTCAGAAACATTTTGAGCTTTACAGGATGCCCTAAGCTCTTGACCTGCCTCGACATAAATCATGAATTCAAATCCAAGGCAAGTTCCCCATATTGGGAAAAACTTTCCTTCATCGTTTGCCCTTTTTGCCATCTCCAGTATAGTCTTCCCGACGCTAAAATAACCTTGGACCTTCTCGGAGGTTGGGAAATCAATAGCTCCTCCGGGAAATAGGACTCTAAATATTAAAAATGTTCCCAAAAAAGATTAAACTTCAGTTTACAATTGCAACCAACAAACATTCAGTTTTATGGTCTTTTTAAACCTGACCTTACCCATTAATTTTTCCGAATAGATTTTCCAAATAAGTAATGTTTTGGCTTAACCTTTAAAAAATGCAAAAAGGTCATGTTCGTTAGTGGATTAATAGATAGATACACCAATTAACTGTAAACTAATAAACTCAGCTTACAGAATGGGAACAACCCGTGCACCTGCACCTTCCAGGAATTTGACGTAAGACGCTGCGATGTACGAAGTTAACGGAGGGGCTTCATAGTCCCCATTTTCATAAACTTCTTGGGCTAGAACACCTTTAAAAACAATATAGATATTAGAATTAACCAGCATTAATAACCCTTTACGACTGGCATTATTAACTAACGGTATATATGCCCCTTTTCATAGCTCTTACCTATAATGGGTCGGTCATTAACTACAAACTTGGTCTGCGCTTCCCATGACTCCTTTACACAAGTGGTTAAGAACACTAGCAAAATAATCCTAGTAGACGTGAATGAATTGGAAGCAATAATGTTCATCTTTTGGATTAGAATAGACTAAAAATACAGTACAGTATTTGTGGCCGCAACTAATATAATAGACGTTAGGAGAGGGGATAATGCGTCACACGTATTTGTGAAACCGTTTCCTGTGGCAGGGATCGAGACTCGAGAAGCGTTTGTCTCTAAATTTTAGTCTTCCCAGTGGTGCCCAAAAATTGATTAAAAACTAAAGAAAACTTAACTTTTGCCTTTTTATCTCATATTAAAAGTTCAGATGGACAACTTAAGTTGATCATGAAAAAGTCAGATGATCTTGATGCAAGTTTGCTATTTATATATAGCATACCTTGACCCTCGATTGGAGTTGGTTAGATTGATTAAAGCGAATGAATGTAGCATAGCTAGCTTTGGTATCTGCAGCAATTAAGTAAACTCAAATAATTCAATATTTACCCTGGGTTATCACATTAAATACCTGCTCCTGTTTCTTTAAATACTGTTTATATTTCAATACAATGCACACATAAAGGCATAGTTTTAGTGATAAGTATTTAAAATGCTTTAATATGTAATAGCACAAGCTCTTTAGTTCTTTCGTAGTTAAAATATTGAGGAAAGTCCAGAGGTTTCATTTCCATTGTCACTTTCAGGGACTCGGTACCTTGTAATTGTTTGGGTGCACAACCATGGGATAAGCTGAGCTGAGTGTCGAGTTCTTCAATAAAATGGGAGTACATGGGGGACACGGTGTCCATATCCGAGACCGTAAAAACATATCTTTAAAGAGTTAAAAATGTCTCAAAATATCGTCTACTTTTTGTATAATTTGTGTAAATATGATAAATGGAACCTTTTTTCAACGGCTATGTAAACATCCTTGGGCTTTTTCCCACATGCTAATACTTTTTTGAGCGTTTGGATAAAGGCACTGGTGATTTTGATGTAGTATATAACTGTAAAAGCGACAATTCATTGTTAATTTACATACAATTTGATAAAAAATCTTTGCAATCCTAAAAATCCCTTGTTTTGGCTCTACCGTCCGCTGCTAAAATTATGTCTGCTTGCTGAATTAAGTCTTCAATTTCCGGTGACCAGTCAAGGTTCGTGAAGTCTACAGGTCTGACTAAAAGTTCACCCTTGACAAGACTTTTATTATGAGTTGCATTAGCTACAATGAGATCCATAATGCTTTGCTGGTTGAGATCTGAAATACGACATTTACACAGTCAGTTGTCAACTAATTTGTGAAGAGTTTCTTAACTGGATTTTAAATCAAAAGGTCACCAGTGGAAATAACTCGTTTGGCATAAATCGCTGCAACAACTGAGGTCATTCCTGTCCCAGCCCCCAATTCAAGGACGGTTTTGTTTTTAAAACTATTCCTGAAATGTAAAATGTAATCTCCAAGAAGGAATGCTCCTCGCCATAATTGAAGTCCAACGAGGCCTAGGGTTGTTTCATTTTCAAATTCTGGAACAATAATAAAAAGCCCTTTTATAGCAGCGCTTTCAGCCGGAGGAAGTATTAAAATGCAAAATACCTAAAAATAAGATGCTTTCTTCGTTTTCTGAAGCTTTTGGGTTTCTAGATAACACCAAATCACCATCTGAATCTACTTCAATGCCCTTTGACCCCTTCTCTACAGAGCTCTCTCCAGAACTTTGTTTTGGCAAGGCAAAAACAAGCTTGGCGATACGGTCTGAAAAATAAATTAAATTACGTATCTAAATTCATGCATCCGTTGCATTTTAAAATGTAAAAAGTTGTTCATGCTAAATAATCGAAAAAAGCTGGACTAAAAATTATGCATATGCAAATCCAACTTACTGGAGCTCTTCTGGATAGGCTTCAGTTCAGTCGAGGTGACAAGAAATGTATGCACTTCTGAGATTACCTTATCCTCCGTCTCCGATGACATAGTTTTGCCTATTATTTTTCGGAACTTTTAAGCGTTTTCTGCAAACTTGGATGGAGCATATAACAACTAGTCAAATTATGAGCGGCTTTCGAGCACCTGAATTAGTTTCATGCTTTTTTTTATGTACAAAAAACAAGCATCAGCGAGTGAAATGCCATGAATTTGCTTTGCATTTTACTCTTGCAATGATTATGTGATGATGATTGATAAAACATGCAAAGGATAGGCGTGCGGCATAATTAACGAGGGCGGCATATGGGTGAGGATTTAGGGTATTTATTGTACTTGCCTTTAGGTCACATAAGGCGCACATGATGTGCCCAATATTCTCCTTTTTACTGACCGGTTGCTTAAGAATACAATGAAGACATGATCTAATTACGAGGTCATTCCTCCAGAAAGAAGGGTATTTAAAGCTGAGATTATCCTTATCATTACGATTTTTGTATCAGGTCGATAAGGTTAGGAAAGAAGCCGAATTCTCTCCAATAAAAGTTGATGGAATATCATGATTTTATTCACATTAAGAAATAAGACAGTGTGATGTGAACAACGCAGCAATAAATAACTTTGCTGTTGAATGAAATTCAATTAAAATCATCTTATAAGAAATGTCCAGACCGTATCTGTCGAGGGATCAGGCCAAGAAAGTACATCTTGGATATTAAAATTTAGATGGATAATGTTTTTTTTTAATATAGTTTGTTTAAAACTGGCCTGATCATCGTGGTATTCGGAATTTTGGATGAGAATTAATTGAAGGAAGTGTGTTTATTTATAGATACCTTGCCAATACTATATATAGCTTCTTTCCAACAAGAATTAAGAAAAAACTTTGCCATAAATATTACTGAAATACCATGATTTGATTACGAATATTGTTTTACAAAACCTCCTGCTAGTAAGTGGAGCTTGATTTAATATGTATTTAGTTGAAATGGAAAGTTGGAGATGATGAGGGGAGGGGGTGGCGGACAAGAAGCATTTTTATTATGGTTTTGCGTGGACTGTGACATGGCATATCGTTTTGTCAACAGTTTTTTCATCACGGAGCTTTAATTGTGTGTAGCTTTCCATTTTGAAAATTCACAGCTTAAATCATGGCTTATTAACTGCACGACGCTTAAGCTATAATGACGAGTGCAAAAATATTTTACTCAACTAGATTTCCTGCTGTGTACTCATTATCTGCTGTATTAAGAATCATATAGCGACCTAGATCGTATTCATCCCTCAGTTATCTTTTATACTTTACTTTATCATAGTATATCATACTATTTCAACCATTCAATTGTTTTTACATTCCACCAAGTTCTTTACGTAATCGTTCAAGAGAAACGCTGACTAAAACTACTTATTATAATCAGTAAATCTTTCCAGCAGGCAGCAGCCCATTCAAATACCCCAATCCATTAACCAAACGCAAACTTATTTTTTCAGAGCCTATTACAGTTTGCATATGGGATCAGAAGCTACAACGTTATCGTCAATAAGAACGTATCATTTGAGTGATACACAGCCACACTTACCCTATCTTCACAGCACATGGCTTTTATCATGTATTATGTCAAGGTATTGCCTTGGAATGATTTTGCAAATTTTTCAATGCATCCGTCCCTGAAAAGAACTTCAAAAGCTAAAAAAATTGATCGCCATTTCAAGTTAATGAATTGTTCTGCGAAGTGATGGTAGTTATAAAGTCACAGTCTTCGTTTTAATTAAATGTACTATGCACGCAATAAAAGCTATGCTGCTAGCATAGCTTATATCTGCATATCATGTTCATGATCGATTGCAAATGACACTACACTACAATTTACATGTAATACAATTTATTTATACTTAGATCTTCAAAAAGTTTTGCAGCTATGGTTTACACGCCATATTTGTATGCAGTAACTTTAGAAAGAAGCTCACGTTAGAGAGGACGATGAATTTGTATTCATCGACCGGACCTTATTCCATTCTATCTAAGTCCAAAAACGGAATCTAATCTGATATCAATATATTTTATCGGTGTATTCCTAATTAGTCCGATCCGAGCTAATAATATGCACAGTACAGTACAGTACAATCCATAATCAGTGACACATTTCTTGCTCAAAAGCATCCCAAATACTTGCAGCTTTGGACTAATTAA